>APFE031541322.1:1462-34574 GCA_000404065.3 Pinus taeda | reverse complement strand
ATAACAATAATAATGCAAGGGCACAATAATAATAATAGTGGGCTTCTATGGGGCTCAATAGTAACAATATGGGCGCTGCATGGGTACATCAATATAATAAGTGGGTTGTACTAATAACAATAAGGGGTTACTCTAGTAGTATAGGGGCCTAACAGAGGATATTCATTCATAGGTCCCAAAGTTAGTTCTTAAGACTTCTTTAAAGTTATTCAGGAGATCCCCTCTTTCTTCACCTCCATATTGTCACACACCCCCTCAATCACCTTCTTCTACCTCTTCTTCATCTTCTTCTTCTTCATCCACACAAACACCTCATACACCACCTTCTACTATGGCATTCCAACCTATTGTACAGGCTAAATATGCAGCTTTAGTCTTACTTGCTCACCTTGATGCATTCCCAGCTGGGTATTTGAAATACCTTCCTAGGTATAATCGAGAAACTGGTCCCTCAACTGAGGACCATCTTCAAGCTTTTCTAGACTTTGCAGACAACATGAATATCAAACAAGAAAATGCTTACATGAGATTATTTATACAGTCACTTGAAGGAAATGTAAGAATCGGGTTTAGGCAATTACCTGTAAATTCCATTAGAAATTGGGAAGAGCTTACAAACATATTTAAAAACCAATGGGGTGTAAAGAAAGACCCTCTTTACTTTCTGACTGAGTTTGAAGAACATAAAAGAAACTTTGGTGAACCTGTGTCAGATTTTTTCAAAAGGTTCAATAAACTTTATCATAAGATGCTCCCTGATTGTAAACCCCCTGTAGCAACAGCTAAGTCTAGGTTTTCTAAAGCCTTTGACGATGATTTCATTGTAATGCTAAGAGAGAGAACTTCAAGAACTCTTGAAGATATGCACACAAATTCTATAGAGGTGGAAGAAAATAGGGGTGCTTTGACTTCATTGAAAGCTAAAGAGGAAAAGGCTCAAAGAAAACTCAAATCTATTCAAGAAGCCTCTAGTTCCTCTAGTTCTTCTAAGACTAAAATAGAAGATTCTAAAATAGATTAAATAACTTCTCTTCTTATAAATCTATCTAATAGAATTTCCATGATTGAGACTCAACCTAGGACAGTTCAACAAAAAGATACTAGACCCCAAAATCAAAATCAAGGTTAGTATAGAAGGAATCCACAATTACAAATTCTTCAAAGACCTAGTAATGATCAGCAGGTTCCCACTCCTTTACTAATAGATGACCATCAACCTGATCAAAATACAATGACTATTACTAAAGATTTCAATAACATGGATACTTATTCTAATCAAACAGTTATGATTCCTCTCTCACAACAAAATTAGGTTCAAGAATATCAAGAATCCTCACAGGTTTCTAAATACCATGCCTTCTCTAAATTTTTAATTGCAGAGTTGAACAAGAGATATGATCTTAGGCCTATACCTGGCTTTGGAAGACCTCCTAAGAAGACTCCAATAATTGAACCTCGTACCAAAGCTGCTGAAACTCAAACAACTGTTATTCGACCATTAAATCAGTCAACTGATATTACTCAATTATAAAAATTCTTTGGCTACCTTTATTGTTGAAAAAGAGTTAGAAAGAGTTAAAATCCCAATTCCACTTTCAGAACTTTCCAAAAACCCTGGGTATAAAAATCAAGTCCCCAAATGGATACAAAACACCTCGGTTGATCCTAAAAGTGATATCATTAGTTTGCAAGATGAAAAACCAGCAGTTGTCTTTGGTCCTAGTTCAGATATGATAGATGAAATAGTGCCTCCTTTCTATATAACTCTTAAGACAAATGATTCCATGTTGTATAATTGTATGCTTGATTCTGGAGCATCACATAACCTCATGCCAAAGACTATGATGGACCATTTGAAACTTGACATAACTAGATCCTATCATGACTTGTACACCTTTGATTCTAAAAGGGTGCCCTACTTAGGATTGATTAAGGATTTAGTAGTCACCCTTGCCCAAATTCCAGTGAAAAGTGTAGTGCTTGATACAGTTGTCACAAATATCCCTCCCAAATTTGGAATCCTCCTTTCTAGGTCTTGCTGTGACAAATTTGGGGGAATTCTTCAGACGGATATGTTTTATGCCACTATTCCAGTTTATGGGGGAGAACAACTAAGGTTATATAGAGAGGTAAGATTTGTGCACACTGTTTGCAATATATACCAGCCAAAGAACCATCCCATTTATGCAATTCATCATGATTGTGGTTGCTTTCAAATCTCTTCAAACCAAATTCATGAAACTCAAGTTAAAATAGAAGATTTAATTGAAATTCCTGTATCAAAGCAAACTAATGTATGGAAACTATTTTTCGATGGTTCTTGTACAAAAGATGGGGCAGGAGCTGGGGTAGTTTTAATTTCACCAGAAAAATGAAAATATCACCCAATCATGTAAACTTGACTTCGAAGTTACAAATAATGTGGCTGAATATGAAGCTTTCCTTTTAAGACTCCAATTAGCCAAAAGCTTAAAGGTTCAAAACTTAAGTGTTTTTACTGATTCAGAACATTGTCAAACAAGTGAGAAATATTTGCTAGACTAAGTATCCTAGACTTAGGTCTTATCGGAATGAAGTTTTGGATTTAGTCGAAAAATTATTTGATGCTTTAAATTTGACTTATATTCTAAGAAATCAAAATATTCATGCAAATGCCTTAGCTGTTTCTGCTAGTTCATTTAAAATTCCTGATCAGACCGATGTACTCTATCAAATACAAGTCAACTATAGACCATCTATTGCAAACAATATAAAACACTGGCAGTTATTTGAAGATGATGAACATTTGAAATCTTTTTTGCAGGTTATAGATGACTTTTGAGTTCTACAAATTGATGAAGATAGAACATAAATAGATGAAAATATAAATGGAGATGAAACTTCAATTTCAATTCAAAAATTGTTGATCATGACATTATTCAATTATCTAACAATTTTATTCCCAAAGGCCTTATTCCTTTAGAAAAATTGTTTGATAAAAATGATGTCCTCCGAAACCCACAATCCATTTCTTCACAAGATGACATAGAAGAAATTAATATTGGAACAAATGATGATATTAAAAACATCAAAATCTATGCATCTCTAGATCCTGAGATCAAAGCTTAATATCTTAAGTTACTTCAAAATTATAAGGATGTTTTTGCATGGACCTATGCTAATCTAAAAACCTATGATACTTCATTAATACAACATAAGATTCCTTTAAAGCCAAAAGCAGTTCCTTATCAATAGAAACTTAGGAGGATCAATCTAGCTCTTCTACCAACTGTAGAAAAGGAAATTAAGAAAATGCTAGATGCCCAGATCATTCTCCCTCTTAGATATTCTAATTGGGTTGCAAATTTAGTTCCTGTTAGGAAGAAGAATGGAGAAATTAGACTCTGTGTGGACTTTATAAATTTGAACAAAGCATCA
Organism: Pinus taeda; assembly: GCA_000404065.3. Taxonomy (NCBI): domain Eukaryota; kingdom Viridiplantae; phylum Streptophyta; class Pinopsida; order Pinales; family Pinaceae; genus Pinus; species Pinus taeda. Next base: position 31,157 of record APFE031541322.1, on the reverse strand, counting down.
TTAAAAGATAACTATCCTTTGCCTAAAATGGATCAGTTACTTCAAATGGTTTCAGGAGCACAAATACTTTCTATGCTTGATGGTTTTTCAGGCTATAATCAGGTAAATGTTGATTCAACAGACAAAGAGAAGACAACCTTTACTACACCTTGGGGTACATTCATGTATGCTAGAATGCCATTTGGCTTAACCAATGCTGGAGCAACATTTTAGAGAGCTATGGATGTAGCTTTTGTGGGTCAAGTAAATAAATTTGTGGTCATTTATCTTGATGACATAACTGTTTTTTCTAAATCTGATCAGAAACATCTAAAGCACTTGATGAAGGTTTTTGACAGGTGTAGAAAATTTGGAATATCACTGAATCCTAAAAAGTCTTTGTTTGCTATCAAAGAAGGAAAATTGTTGGGCCATATAATTTCAAAACAAGGAGTGGTCATTGATCCCAAGTGTGTGTCTGCCATTGAAACATTGACCTTACCTAGAAACAAGGAGATTCTCTTTTCTAGGAAAGATTTTTTTTTTAAAGGAGATACATCCCAAATTATGCTGAGATTGTAAAAAATATAACTGACATGCTCTGAAAAGATCATGATGTTAAATGGATTGTCTCTTCCAGGCATGCATTTGATCAGATCAAGAAAGTTAACTTTGAAGCTCCCACCTTGGCTAGCCCTGATTACACTAAACCATTCAATATCTTTTCCTTTGCCTTAGAAACAACCCTTGCTGCTATTCTACTACAAAAGAATGAAGATTCCCATGACCAACCCATATCCTTTTTCAGTAAGGTTATGAGAGATGTTGAGCTTAAGTATGACATAATTGAGAAGCAAGCCTATGCCCTTATTCAAGCCTTGAAATCATTCAGGATGTATGTCCTACATTCTCCTATTATTGTTTACATTCCTAACAGTGCAGTGAAAATTATTTTAACCCAACCAAACACTGATGGAAAGAGAGGTAGATGGATCACTCAAATACTGGAGTTTGATCTAACTATCAAAACTACAAAGCTAGTAAAAGGCCAAGGATTAGCTAAGCTTCTAGCTAAATCCAATTGTAAAGTGCTCGGAATCAATTTTGTTTTAGAGATAGAAGGGAAGAATACACAAGAACCTTTTGTCCTTATAGAAGGGGAGAAGCCACAAGAACCTTCCCTTCATCCTAAAGAGGAGAATCCACAAGAACCTTCCCTTCATCTTGAAGAAAAGAATCACAAGAACCTTTACCTTCAGATCAGATCCACCCTTTGTACATTGATGACAAATTTCTGTTGTTATATTGGTACCAAGATATTGTAAATTTCTTGATCCATTTTGAATGTCCAGAATCATTCTCCAAAAGTTAGTGTAAAACCCTAAAACTAAAAGCAGTCAAGTACCGTGTCATAAATAAAATTTTGTACTGGAAATACCCACTAAGTATTTTGTTATTATGTTTAACAGAATCAGAAATTGAAGGAATCATTGACCAGTTTCATACAGGATTTTGTGGAGGACATTATGCTTGGAGAGAAACAACATATAAGATATTAAGGGGAAGATTTTATTGGCCAACACTGTTTTTACAAGTAGGAGCAAAGGTTATAGGTTGTGTTCCTTGTCAAATGTTTGCTGGTAAGCAAAAATTAGCAGCTCTTCCACTGGTTCCATCAATAGTCTCAGAACATTTTAGCCAATGGGGATTATATTTTATTGGAGAGATTAATCCCACTTCAAGTAATCAGCATAGATGGATCCTCACTACAACATACCACTTCACTAAATGGGTGGAAGCAATTCCAGTGAGAAATGTTATTGATTCAGTAGTAATCAAATTTATTGAAGAGAACATCTTATCTAGATTTGGTTGCCCAACTCAAATTGTCGCTGATAATGCAACAAATTTTTCTAGCGTTAAAATGATTGAGTTTTGCCAGAAATATCAGATTTTGTTACATCATTCTACTCCATATTACCCACAAGGTAATGGCCTTGCAGAATCCTCCAATAAAAGTCTGGTAAAGGTAATAAAAAAGACTCTAGCAGATCATAAAAAGAGCTGGAAGTCTCATTTAGTTTATGCAGTATGGGCAAACAGAATTATTTTAAAGAGATCTACTCGAAAATATCCTTTCCAGTTAGTTTATGGGAAAGATGTAATCTTCCCTACCAATTTGGCCCTCCCTATTTTAAAATTCTTGCATGATTCAACAAATGAACTTGATGATTTTTCAAGGAGAATAAATCAAATTATTGAACTAAATGAAAACAGACATGAAGTTCAATACAAATTAAAAAAGTATCAGAATAAGATGAAGATCCTGTTTGACAGAAGAGCCAGGGAAAGGGACTTCAAGGAAGGTGATCTAGTTCTAAGATGGGATTCCAGAAGAGAAGAAAAGGGAAAACATGGCAAGTTTGACAACTTGTGGTGTAGACCTTTAGCAATTGCTGAAGTGAATAGAAACAACACTTTTGTGCTACAAAATCTTGAGGGGCTATATTCCACTTATCCTGTAAATGAAAGGTTTTTCAAACATTACATTCAGTACTAAGAAGTTGAAGTATATTTCATTACTACCATTGTAAAAACTCTAGTTCCTTTTACTTTTCAAGCTGCCAGTGTGATTTTTTACAGCAAAGGACTCCATAGCCCAAGGAGAAGGCACATGGATATGTAGGTTCTCTGCATTTTACAGGGGAAAGTAGTCCCCAGTTGGAGACAAATTTGTAGCATTTTTTGGTTTTGGTAAGTTAGAATCAATTAGTCAAAAAATGAAAATATTTTTCAAAAACTTGTTAAGCTAGGATATGGACAAAAAGAATATTGAATAAAAAATGTTAGGAAATATCTTGATAACATGTCCATATCAAAGAAAATGTTAGAATAGATGCCCTAAAAAATGAACACAAAATTAAAATGTTAGGTTATAGAGAAAAGAAAAAATAAATAAACTCTGAAAGTGTGCAAGTCCAAGTGCCACTACTTTTACTTTATTATGCAAAATAATGGTTGTGTGCAGCTTGTCATAAATGCCACAACCCATGATAGTCAAATAGTTTAATATTGATGTTACAGATCCATTTGGGCACATCAAATCCCAACATTTAGATCAATGTTTTAGGGCTCATCAAACCTAACTTTAGTTGCTTCATGCCCTAAACAAGTCACCCCTTTGAATGCCTCCTTCCCAAACAGTTTCATGACTTGAAGACATCCAAAAATAGCCTCTAGAGGGACCAACCCTTGTAAAGGTGCATTCCAGAGCAGTTGAGTTCACTTCTAGGGTGCTCTGTAGAGCACTTAGGCTTCCTTTCACCTGTGCTAGGCGAGAATGAGAAAAATTCACATAGGGTTTGGGGAATATTCTTATCTTTTGGAGTCATCTAGAAGGTTCCCCCACTTATCAACTCCTATGAGCTCGAAAATGGATGAGGAATGAGTTTAGGTGCATCCTATCCTCTCATCCCTTCCTCCATGGAACTAATTCTAAGTATGGAAGGCCATTCAATGCCACCATTTATGGCAAAAACTCCTTCATCTTCCTATAAATTGACCACTCATCTAAGTGATCAGGGGCTAGATTATCTTGAATTATAAGGAGATAATGCTGCTATGAGATTTGGATTTGAAGCAAGTATTGTAATGCTACAAGTTTGTCATGCTTTTGATGTGATGTGGATGGGATCCAAGTTGGAGGAATGGCCTTGAATCAGACACCAATGGTTGTAATTCCTTCTTCTATTTAATAAAGTGTTTGAACCTTTTTCCCTATGTTTTTATGGTTTCATAATGCTTATATGTGTGAATTCTATCTAATTCCTTTCACTTATATTCAATAGATTGTGTGCTTTGATCAGTTCTTTGTTTTCTGTTGTGTTTACAGGGTACTTCTCAAGCGTATTAAGTATGGGAAGGAGCGATAGGATCGATACAAGGGAGACGAGAGGAAAGCGGAACTACAAGTAGGTCTTCTTATCTTTTCATCTTATCTATTGCTTATAGGAAAAGTCTAAAAAACTTTAAACTGTTGTTATAGATACAACTACTTATCTAGGGAATTAGTATTGATCCATAGATACCAAATTCTCAAAAAAAAAATGGTGACTCCATTGGGGAACTATCACCTTTCCTAGTATCTTATCCACCTCCTAGGACATTCTTGTAGACCCTACTTGTGTTCATTGACTATATTTTAGCTCCTTTGCATTGAAATTTGGTCAAAAATTGAGGTTAGATGACTCTTGAGTGGCCTCTCAGGAATCAGCGCAGGGTTGGTCAGGGGACAGTGTTCTGCAAAGCACCCTTGAGTGAGAGATAGTGCTCTGCAACGCAGTTAGGCCATCTTTGACCTGTGCTAATCCACCTCAGGGAAAATTTTCACCATTGGATAGAGTTTTTTACTAGATTTCCTCTGTTTGATTGCTTGTTGATCATCAATGAATGTCATGTCTCAAAAAACAAGTTTATATCTCCTTTGCCAACCCTACTTTGACTTGGTTGATTAATGTTTCTTAAATATTTTCTTTGTCATTATTGATCCATAGTCAAAGTTAGGTTATAGTTGATTAATATTTGTTTGAAATAAAGTGTCGTAAAAGTCTTCTTTTCCCTCGAAACTGAACTGTTGTAAAGTCTTCGTTCTCATAAAAGATTGATTGATTATATGTGAATTAGTTTCCTTTTTGTTCATCATAACATTAAGGGATTCGAAAAGAAAAACTTTCATCATTCAAATTGTAGTTTGTAAATGCTTGAAAGGAATAGCTAGGGAAATTGCATTAGATGTGCTCTTTTCTCTTTGTCGAAAAGATATTGCTCTATCCCTACTAGCTAAGGATTTTCATTGTTCAATTGAATGGAAGAATGCTTATCATATTAGTTGCATGTAGAAATTCTAACTGTAGATTAACCTGATTATGCAATATAACTAAAGAAAAATACTTAATCTACTTTTACATCAAACTTGCAGAAGCTTAATAGATTTGAGCAAGATCAAGCAGAACACATATAGCAGAGAAGAAGAATCTATACACATGAAACGCAGAAGAATACTCTGGGGAAAGCCTCATCTAAAAACCCCGCTTTCTATATTATCATACAAGTGGAAATATCTCAGGTTTACACACAACTTTAGCTCTCACAACTATCCAGCTTTCAGTACAATCCCTCATTGTTGCTCATAGACAGAATAGACTGCTCATATGCCTTCTCCTTTGCCCTCCAAGCCTCCTATTTCTTTTTGCAATTTTCCCTGGGTGATCCAGCTGTAAACTTGTGTGACATTGATCTATCACACTGCTCCAACACACTGTAAAACTGCACAAATCTCAAGGAATGAATTCCTTCTGCATGCAAGAGATTTTCTTATAGGAAAATTCTTGCAATCGATAGTACACTATCCCTGTCTTTAATCTCAACTGGGTCTTTGTCTGAACTGACATGCATGAGTTATTTATGAGAGAATATTCCGTTATCTGGAGTACACTAGTTGCATCCATGCATGCATTGACTGACTGAACTCACAATTAGTTCCTCAAACTGTTTGGAACTAATCTAACTGGACTTAACTCAGTTAAGTGAGCTAACTAATTACAACTCAAATGCAACTCATCCTTATCTCCTTAATTAAGGTACAATCTCCTTAATTTAAGGGATAACTGTTGCATGAATTCACAAAGACTTCTAGCTTGAATTTCTCCAAATAATTAACTCAAGATGAATTAATTAATTATTTTCAAGCAGGTGGTGAGACTAAATTCGAATTTTAATTCTCAATTTTAATTCAAGGACAAATTAAAATTGGGATATTCTTGTTGCCAAATTTCAACACTCCCTCTCAACAAGAAAGGGATTATCTACCACCCCGATCCTGTCTTTATGGAACTCAAATTTACACTTTGACAATGCCTTGGTCAAAATGTCAACATATTGCTCCTCGGTCGAAATATACTGCAACAACATGATCCTCCTCGCCACATAGTCTCTGAGATGATGATATCGAATGTTGATGTGCTTGGACCTGTCATGAAATATTGGATTCTCAGAGAGTTTGATACAACTATGATTATCACAATAGATCGCAGTTGGATCCATCCTCTGATCAAACAAACCAACAAGACTTTTCTGCATCCAAATGGCCTCACATGTTGCCTGATTTGTAGCCATGTATTCAGCCTCTGTTGAGCTAAGTGCAACTGACCTCTATTTCCTGTTATACCAAGAAACTACAGCTGACCCAAGGATGAAAATTCCTCCTGATGTTCTTTTCCAATTTGATGGACTCACTGCTCAATTTGCATCCATGAAGCCCTATAGCTTCACTCCCTCTATCCGTCTGTACCATAATCCATACTGAGATGTTCCTTTGAGGTATCTCAAAACATGCTTAGTTGCCTTCCAAAACATCTTGGTAGGTTGAACCATATCTTTACTCAGCTGGTTCACTGCATAGCACAAATATGGTCGTGTGTTCACTAAGTACATCAATGAACCCACAAGCGCCCTGTACACAGTAGCCTCTACTACTTCTTCTGAAGTAGCATCCTCCTTCCTCTAGTTACCTGCTAGAGGAGTCTGCATGGGCTTGCACTTCTCCATGTGGAATCTCCTGAGTATCTCATTGGCATACTTTCCCTGAGACACAACCAACTCCCCATCCTTCTGCCACACTTCCATGCCAAGGAAGTAGTGCATGAGACCCATGTCTTTCATCTCAATTCTCTTGCAACGTCCTCCTTGGAATACATGATCAACTTATCATCACCTATCAATATGAGATCATCAACATAAAGAACAATGATCAACTGCTTACCTTTTACCATGATGTGGTACAAGTTGGCATCTGCTTCACTCTTTGTGAAGCCCAACCTGGTGAAGTAGTTGTCGAGCCTGGTGTACCAAGCACGAGGTGCTTGCTTCAGTCTGTACAAAGCTCTCTTTAGTCGGCACACATGCGACTCACTATCGAAGGTCTCAAAACCTTCTGCCTGCTCTATGTACACCTCTTCCTCAATCTTTCCATTGAGGAATGCAGTCTTCACATCCATCTGATGGATCTTCCAACCCATCTGTGCTGATAGTGCCAACATTGATATGATAGATGAGTACCTTGCTACAGGAGCAAAAGTCTCATCATAGTCGATCCCCTCGACCTGTGAGAAACCACGGGCAACAAATCTTTCCTTATGTTTCTCCACACTACTGTCAGCAGCTTTCTTTACCTTGTAAAGCCAACGAGAACTCACAATTGACTTGTTCTTCGATCTTGGAACCACATCCCAAACACTGTTCCAAACTATGGAGTCATACTTCTCCACCATAGCATCAACTCAAATCGGCTATTGCACTGCTTCCTTAAAGGAAGATGGCTCAGTCTCAATACATTCCCCAAAAAGGGCCATGTATCCAGTGTACCTATCAGGTGACCTCCTTTGTTTGTGCTGAGAAGATGATTCTCCCACATTCTCTCTCGCATCTGATAACAATTTGTCAGCTTCTCTTGTGCGCTTTCATTCATCTTTGTAAGACTCTGCTTGAGTGGATGTCTCCACTCTTGGAACCTCTACATGCGGCTGCTCTGCATTAGTTTGAGGCTTCTCCTCCTTAGGAACCAAAAGTTCCTCCATAGCCTGTAGTTGGAGCTCCCTCTCAAGGGAAACCCGCATGGCCTTTTGGTCATGAAACTTGAGATCTTTGCGAACCACCATTCTCTAACTGGTAGGTAAGTACACCTGATAGTTGTGAGGTGTATCAGTGTACCCCACAAGTATTCCCAACTCAGTTGTCGGCTCAAGCTTCTTCCGTGCATCCTTTGACACATGGCAATATACCGATGAGCCAAAGATCCTGAAGTGACCCATATTTGGTCTCTTATTGGAGAAAGCTTCCTCTAGTGTTTTCATCCCAAGTATGTGATGCAAGTGATCCAAGTGGATAATGGTGGCCACCTACCAAATCCACTTGGACCCCCACCATTGTTTCTATCAGCTTTTTCAGTTTCCTTAATTGTAGCAAAACTTACTATTTTTAGCATTTTTTCGGGTCCTGAACTTTCGGAGCTGTTTTGAGGCCCTAAATGACGTTTTTTTAGGAAAACTGGGAACAACATGGGTCCATGGATCGATGTTGCTCTTCCCAAAGTTGTATTTCTTGGATAGATCTTTCTAATGAGATATTCTACACGTCAAGCGAAGATCATATGCCAAAGTTACGACCCTAGGAAGTTGATGTACCAATTTACCCAAATGGGGCCCACAGTTTGGTGTTTCATCTTCTAGGGTTAGGTTTTTGGATGTTTAGGGTTTTCCATTGTTTCTCAACAATAAATAGGCTTTCCAGCCTCATTGTAACACAGTTTAGAGGCATGTAGCCGCCACATCTCTTCTCAGAGATAAGCTACCATTGTCCTAGCTAGTTTATTTCCATCTATGTTTGTAAGCATATTTCATTATTTTACTTTAATGAAATGAAGTATTATTTCTACTACATATATATTTTTATGGTTATATCTGTAATTTGTTGCGTTCCTGTTTAAATTCGGATCAGTGGTATCAGAGCGGTCTGCTTTTCTTCTCTATTTTTCTTTGCATGTCCCCAACGAGGTCGGGATATAAGGAGTTAGGGATTGAACTGGTCGACCCTTTGCAAGACTAGCCCCGCAAATCTCAACGACCTCCCATGGCAGATGAAAAGAAAGATGAGGGGCCAAGAGATCCTATCAAAATATTGCTCAAAGAATCCCTCGAGCAACAAAGGAACGCGATGATGGACAATTTTTCCTAGATCCTTCAGCGGCTACCCAGAGGCGATGCATTGGCTTCCAGCAACTCCTATGGAAATGCCACGCCCTTTAAGGTATAAGTTAATTTGGAAATCCCCATATTTGAGGGTTAAATAGATACAAATGTCGTAGATAAATGGTTAAATCTACTAGACGGTTGTTTTTCTGTTCATGATTTTTCCAGACGGGAAAAGATTATTTTCGCTCTTCTCGAAGAAGCCCCCCACATCAAGGACTGGTGGGAAACCTACTACGAGCTTAAGGATGAAAGTACAAGCTCACTATTTTCAGCCGCACCCACATGGGATTCATTCCAGGATGCCATCAAGGAGCAGCACTACCCTATTACAAGCTATGAGGATCAATACATAAAGTGGGCCATGCTACGGCAAGGAAGGACAAAGACATACCGTAGTTTATTGATATTTTCAATACCCTTCTACAAAGTTGGGTATCAAAGATTCGAAGCAGCATTTGGTACTTCAATATCGTGTCTTCCTGCACAAGTACATCTAGGAAGAAATAGAATTCCTGAACATCCCCTCGCTCGGTATGACGTACCGATATGCCGTCAAGGTTGAGCAAAAGTTTAAACATAAGAAGCTAGACTTTGGATCTATAAATTCGAAGCAAGGGAAAGGTGCCCCCAAACCGCAGAACAAAGGACAAAGCCAAGGCAGGATGACCCAAGACAACCCACCGAAGCTGTAAGCAAAGAACAACATTATGAAGCCAAAAAAGGACACGAGAAAGTGGTGTGAGTTCCATAAGAGCTCCACTCACAACACAAGTGAGTGTCGGGCCAAGCAATCATTGGTGGCTAAGCTAAAGGTTTCAGAATCAGATGCATGTTCTGACTCCGAGTCAGAACCTGACACGTGGAATGACAAAGGGAAGCAGATTATCGATGCGAAGTCCAACGCCACCATTGCCACCACGAAGATACAAAAGGAGGAACCCGAAGATCTAGAGGAGGAGGAGCGTCTCTTCCACTCCCAGATGTGGGTAGAGGGCTCCCCGCTACAATTCATTGTCGACAGCAGGAGCCAACAGAACCTCATTTCAACAAAGGTCATAAAGCGGTTGGGCTTACTGACCACAACACATCCACAAGCGTACACCATCAGGTGGCTTCATCAAGGACAAGATCTTCACGTGAGCCAACAGTGTCACCTTCCATACAACATCAAGCCCTTCACGGATGAGGTATTATGTGACATTGCTCCCCTTGAAGTTTGTGATGTATTATTAGGACAACCATACTTGTGGAAGCGACATGCTGTGTATGATTCAAGGCCACATGCTGTTATTGTTACATTGGGAAATAAGTTGTACAGGATACCGAAGGTAGCACCGCTTACCGCCATCTCTTTGGTTACTGCAAAAAATGTAGTAAGCTCATTTCCAAAACTGGGAAATTTGTTTTCCTGATGATATGCCCTCAAGGAAAGAAGAAGACGGTGGCCATGACCTCCAAACAGGGCCCCTCTGCAAGACAACTACAGATGGACAAGGTCATGGAGGAGTACAAGGACATCTTCACCTCCCCCGCAGGGGTTCCTCTGCACTATCAGGTCAAGCACTCCATCGATCTAACCCCAGGTGCACCGCTGCCCAATGGACCAACCCATTAACGCTCCGTTCTGGAGAATGATGAAATCAAGAGGCAGATTCAGGAGCTGCTGCAGAAAGGTCACATCTCTTCGAGTTCGTCACCCTGTGGGAGCCCAATCGTGTTGGTACAGAAGAAGGATGGGATGTGGAGACTCTATATTGTCTATTGGGTGCTGAACAAGATCACTGTCCGCAATAGGTACCTGATCTTGCCGATTGATGACCTCCTAGACCAACTAAAGGGGGCAAAATATTTCAGCAAGATAGATATGAAGTTAGGATATCACCAAGTACCAATCGAACCCTCTGATGTGTGAAAGACTACCTTCAAAGCTAAGGAGCGACTTTTTGAATGGTTGGTTATGCCTTTCAGATTGACAAATTCTCTTGCAACCTTCATGAGACTAATGGATGACATCTTGTGGCCATGCACAAACTCATTTATAGTGGTATACTTGGATGACATCTTGATCTTCAATTAGAGTTGGGAAGAGCAACTCCACCACATCTGACAAGTTCTCCAAACATTGTGGCAACACAAGCTATATGCCAATTTGGAGAAATGCACTTTTGACATGACCCAGGTTTAGTATCTGGGATACATTATTAATGAACAGGGGGTGCATATGGATCTAGCCAAGATCCAAGTCATTCAGGATTGGCCATCTCCAACCACTCTGACAGAGCTCCGTAGCTTTCTAGGTCTTGCCAACTTCTACCGTAGGTTCGTGTTGGGGTTTTCTCATATCACTTGGCCCTTGAGTCAAGTCACGAAGGGAGGAGCGAAAGAAAAATTCTTTTGGTCTGAATCTCAACAAAAGGCATTCACAGAGTTGAAATATCGCCTATGCATAGCACCAGTGCTCGCGTTACCAGATTTGCAACAACCATTTGAGGTCAAGACAGATGCCTTTGACTACGCTATTGGGGCAGTCCTTACTCAACATAGGCATCCAGTGGCATATCACAGTGAGACACTTTTAGACACAGTCCAGAAGTATCCCACTTATGACAAAGAAATGTATTCCATTGTGCAGGCTTTCCGACAATGGAAGTATTACATTTTGGGGAAGGAAATGGTCATCCACACAGACCATCGACCCCTGCAGTTCATACAGACCCAAGGGAAATTACAGAATGATAGCCATCAGAAGTGGTTTACATACCTGCAACAATTCCATTTGAATATAAAGTATAAGAAGGGCAACACCAATAATGTTTCAGATTGCCTTAGTCGACCACTGATGATGGCATTAACCACCATGCTCAACTCTTGTGGGCACGAGACTTTTGATTGGCCACTTCTCTGCAAAAGCGACCCAGCATGCGGCCGCACATACTAGACACTCTTGGAGGGTCAACATGTTCCAGATTTTCACCTCCAAGATGTCATGTTATGCCACCTAGGTCACCTTTGTGTTCCTTCAAGCGAGCATGCCAAGATGATTTGGGAAGCACACTATAGTCGGGTTGCTGGGCATTTTGGGGTCAAGAAAATGGTGGCAGTACTGCAAAAGTATTTCTATTGGCTGAATCTTCGAAAGGATGTCGGGAAGTACATCAGATCATGCACTACCTGTGCCATTGCCAAACCAACCATCAAGAAGCAAGGCCACTATACCCCGCTGCATACCCCTAGTCGACCTTGGGAATCCATCTCCATGGATTACATGTCATGCCTTCCTTCCACTAAGCATGGAAACGACTGTGTTTTTGTGGTTTTTGATAGGTTCTCAAAGATTGCCATTATGGCAGCCTGCAAGAAGAATGTCACAGTAGAAGCCACTGCTAAACTATTCTTTGAACGAGTGTGGGTGCACTTTGGGATCCCACAGTCTATCGTCTTAGATCAGCATAGTTGTTTCCTCAGTACATTTTGGTCCACTCTCTGGTCGATGGTGGACACCAAACTCACTAAGTCGACAGCCTTCCATCCTCAAACTGATGGCCAGACAAAGGTTCCCAATAGTATGATTGTACACATTCTGCGCATGTACAACTCAAAGCATCCACGCTTATGGGACGAGAGCCTCCCCTATGTTCAGCACAACTACAACCAAGCTCTTCACAGCTCGACTGGCTATAGCCCTTTTCAGGTGGGCTTGGGATTCCAGCCACTATGTCCCATTGATGTGGCCATGCCATTTGCAGCTACGCACACACATTCGGCTCATGTCCAGTCTGAAGCATATAAGGAAACCAGCTTCATTGAGTACATCCAACATATTCGCCAGTAGGTCCATGACATTTTGGAGAAATCAAATGCCAAGTACAAGCAACGACATGATCAACATTGGGTGCCACACAAGTTTCAGGTGGACGACAAAGTCTGGTTGCATTTGCAAAAGGAACTCCTTACCAGAGCCTATCGGAAACTCAGACCACCCCAATATGGTCCTTACACCATTACCAAGGCTATGGGAGACAATGCATTTAAGCTCAACATTCCCCCATTCCTTGGCCTACACCTAGTGTTCAATGTGGACCGCCTTCGGCTATACTTTCCACCATTACTAGATACATCTGACATTGCAGAACAGCTCACACCCACAGAATTAAATCCAAATTGCATTGAACAAGCTGCAACTGATCATATCATGGACACACAGATCAAGCACACTCACCAATAGAATATCCAACTGTATCGAGTTTTCAAAGAAGTTTCCTCATCTCATGGAGGAACTCAACGCAACGGGGACCATTGCTTCCTAAGGGGGGAGGAATGATCCAGGTGTATATTTGTGGCCACTTGCAAAATCCACTTGGACCCCACCATTGTTTCTCTCAGCTTTTTCAGTTTCCTTAATTGTAGCACAACTTACTATTTTTAGCAGTTTTTCAGGTCTTGAACTTCAGGAGCCATTTTGAGGCCCTAAACAACGTTTTTTGGGAAAACTGGGAGCAACATGGGTCCATGGATTGATGTTTCTCTTCCCAAAGTTGTGGTTCTCGAATAGATATTTCTAACGAGATATTGTGCGTGTCAAACAGAGATCATATGCCAAAGTTACAACCCCAGGAAGTTGATGTACCAATTTACCCAAATAGCCACAGTTTGGCGTTTCATCTTCTAGGGTTAGGTTTTTGGATGTTTAGGGTTTTCCATTGTTTCTCAACAATAAATAGGCCTTCGAGCCTCATTGTAACACAGTTCAGAGGCATGTAGCTGCCACATCTCTTCTCAGAGAATAAGCTACCATCGCCCTAGCTGGTTTATTTCCATCTCTGTTTGTAAGCATATTTCAGTATTTTACATTAATGAAATGAAGTATTATTTCCGCTACATCTCTGTGTTTATGGTTATCTCTATAATTTGTTTTGTTCCTGTGTAAATCCAGATCAGCGGGCTTCTATTCTGCAAATAGACCATTGTGTTGCATGCCTTAGCCCACAAATGAAGTGGTAGGCCTTGGCCATGCAACATCGCCCGAGCTACCCCCACAATCATTTCATTCTTCCTCTCGGCCACCCCATTTTGCTGTGGGTTATGAGATGTCGTCAACTTCCATTTAATTCCTTCGATGCACAGAAGTCCTTAAACTCTTGAGAGACAAACTCTCCACCATTGCCGCTTCTCAAGGCCTTGATCTTATTCCCTGACTCTTTCTCAACCAAAGCTTTGAACTCACAAAACTTTGAGAGGGTTTGGTCCTTCTTCTACATGAAATAAATCCATCATTTACAAGAAAAATCATCAATTAAAATCACATAATACCTTTGCTTCGCGGTGGATGCTGTCGAGAATGGTCCACACAAATTAGTATGAACTCACTCTAGCATTTCTTCAGCTCGACTGTCTCGATCATGAAAGGAAGACTTAGTGTACTTTCCCAAGGTACAACCTTTGCATGTGTCCACTTGCTCAAGTTTACCTTTGGGAAGTCCGGTAGAGATCTGTTGCATTATCTTCAAGGCCCCATGATGCAAGTGGCCCAACTGCCTATGCCATAAGTCACCAATGTCTTGGCTTTGCACCAATTCTGCTTTCAAACTCAATGCAGCATAGTCATCTACCTCTAGTTTATAGAGATTATTCACACGAATCCCAATCCTCTTGGTTTAACCCATGGCTATGTGTCTCAGGAACTCCTTTCCTTTACTGAAGACAACATCATAGCCTTTGTCCTCCAACATCACGACCGATACCAAGTTCTTCTTCAGTCTAGGCACATACTTCACATCTGTCAAGGTGAGAAGAGATCCATGCTCCCTCTGAAAAGCAACCGTGCCCACTGCTGAAACACTGTATTTTCCGTCATCACCCATCTCTATGCACATCTTGAGGTCTTTCTCCTCCAAGGTACTGAATAAACTTTTATGGTCAGTCATGTGCAATGTGGCTCCACTGTCAAGATACCAAACACAACCCACCATCGATGAAACCATGCATGCGATGAGGGTAAAATCCAATTCGAACTGAGAGGCTAATGCCTCACCTTCTGATCCTTTTGAGGATCCCTTCTTGGATTTCTTCAATGGGTGATTAGTTTCATAATGGCCCATATCATGATAATTAAAGCATCTCACTTTAGATTTGTCAATCTTCTTCCCTCCATGAGAAGAATTAGATCTGGAATGGGAAGCCTTCCCTTTCCCTTTCGTTGCCTTACTTGCTAAGGCCAGATTTTCTTCATCATCATTCTTTGATGAAGAACCATCTTGAGTGCTTCTCCTAATCTCCTCCTGTATGAGATCCGACTATAGTCATTCCCAATCCGTCAATTTCTCTCTTCCATTCACAGAGTCCTGGTAGCTATTCTAGCTCTTTGGAAGACCGAGGAGAGAAAGACTCACCATATCATCATCGGCTGTAGTTATTCACACACTACCACGCTTATCTCTACAGGTGGTGAGCTTGTTCATATATGTAGAAATAGTATCACCCTTCTCCATCTTGATTTTTTGAAGCTTATCCTTGAACGCCAGTTTCCTCTGGTCGCTACTGTTCTGATAAAGCTCCTTCAATGTCTTCCACATTGAAAACAGAGTCTCCTTCCCATGGAGACTCGAGACAATATGGTCTTGAACTCCCTCTAGAAGAATTCGTCTTGCCTTCGCCACACACTTCTTCCATTCAGCAAATTCTTGTGCATTAGCTGCAGCTGGCTTGGGGATTTCTTGATCAATGAAATCCTTAAAACCATTTTCTTCTAATACCGCTTCCATGCGATCTTTCCATGCTATGTAATTTGAGCTGCCATCCAAAGCATACTCGAGTCTCAATCCATTGAACACCATTGGTGAACTTTGAGGTGTGATAAGAATTTGATTTTTCACCTGCAACCAAGAACTTCAAACTTTGAATTTCCCTTCTCAGTATACTATTCACAGCTTCGATCACCTTTTCTCTGATACCATGTAGAAATTATGACTGTAGATCAACCTGATTATGCAATATAACTAAAAAAAAATAATTAATCTACTTCTAGAATCAAACTTGCGGAAGCTTAATAGATTTGAGCAAGATCAAGCAAAACACATACAACAGAGAAGAAGAATCAATACACATGAAACACAGAAGAATACTCTGGGAAAATCCTCAGCTAAAAACTCTGCTATTTGTATTATCATACAAGTGGAAATATCTCAGGATTACACAAAGCTTTAGCTCTCACAACTATCCAACTCTCAATACAATCCCTCATTGCTGCTCATTGACAGAATAGATTGCTCATATGCCTTCTCCTATGCCCTCCAAGCCTCCTATTTCCTTGCACAGTTTTCTCTGGGTGATCTAGTTGTAACCTTGTGTGACATTGATCTCACACACTGCTCCAACACACTATAAAATTGCACAAATCTCAAGGAATGAATTCCTTCTGCATGCAAGAGATTTTCTTATAGGAAAATTCTTGCAACTGATAGTACACTGTCCCTGTCTTTAATCTCAATTGGGTCTTTTTATAAACTGACATGAATGAGTTATTTATGAGAGAATCTTTAGTTATCTAAAGTACACTAGTTTCATGCATGCATGCATTGACTGATTGAACTCACAATTAGTTCCTCTAACTATTTGGAACTAATTTAACTGGACTTAACTTAGTCAAATGAGCTAACTAATTACAACTCATCCTTATCTCCTTAATTAAGTGATAATCTCCTTAGTTTAAGGGATAAATGTTGCATGACTTCAAAAATACTTATAGCTTGAATTTCTCCAACTAATTAACTCAAGATGAATTAAATATTTATTTTTCAAGCAACTGGTGAAACTAAATTCGAATTTTAATTCAAGGATAAATTTAAATTGGAATATTTTGGTTGCCACATTTCAAAATTGCATTTTAGGAATTGCAAACATACATCACGTGGTGAACCTTGAAAGGCAAATTCTAAAGAAGATCAACTTAAAATTTATCTGAATTTACCTAATGGAGCATTGTCACTTAACGAAAAACATTTAGAGGTCTAGGCTAGAGACATGTTCCGGCGTCGTATAACAAAGCAGCTATTGCTAACTTGTCTGCAATACATCCCGAGTGTGATACCTCATTCCATGTACGTGAGTATATCGTATCTCGTCCACGTACCTTCGAGTATATAGGGCGGCGTTACAATACGTAAAGTATATGTGAATTCTCTCACTATGCGGTTTTGCATTAGACAACACTTATATGGATTGGAACTCCACGTACTTTCGGGTATATATGGGAGGACAACACTAGGTTGTTATCCATCCTTAGGTAACCAAGTCGGCCACCTTGTACATTGTGATACACCAAACACAACATTCGAGGAGATTGTCTGCCCGCACTTCTCAATTCGCCAGGAGGTATTCTGTAGTTCACAGTTGCTTGGTAAACCTTTTGCCTAGAAAATCCCTATTTTGTTTTGTTATGTTACTTTGATTAAAATAAAATTAATTGACCATGGACAAAATCCTCCATGCTTTCTCCTTAGTTGATCTTAGGTTGAGACATATGGCGAAAAATCCGGAGTCCACTAATCAGGGAATTCCTTTGGATGGGAATCATAGTCCTTTTCCTCCTTTTGGAAATATTGGTGCTCCTTATATGGCTACATTGTCCCTTCCAAGACATACTGTTGGCTTGCCAGTATGGTTTTTTTCAACCTCCTTGGTTCAAAATGTCATGATTTCTCTGCAATTGAGTACTTATCCAAATGGACAAAATCAATCTCCAGTTGATCCCAAAGTTGTCCCTTTGCCTCCTTCCTCGATCGTTTCTTCCTCCCCTTCTTCCTCTTCGCCTGGTTAAAGTATTGGTACTAGTAACCAGGTGGCTAAGAAGAAGAAGAAAGGGAAGAAGAAGAAGAAGCAAATTCAGCAGAGGGGCAGCCAAGCAACCATTTCTTTGAATGAAATATCTTATGAGAATCCATCCATCAAGCCTCACAAAGTTCGATATCCATACAAACTTTGTGCGGGAGACCATCTTCTTCGAAATTGTCCTGATATTCCTCAGACCTTAGAAGAATGGTCTTCTTATTCACATCATCCTGTGTAATCAAATTCTAGAGATCATGTTGGTGACACACCATGGTTATGTGAAGGGAATCACCCCATTCACCTTTGTCCCTATCTGGATGAAGCCAAAAAAGTGTTTGATAACTGTCCTGCTTCTTCGCAGCGACTTCCATCTGGTTATAGGAGACTCTCCCTTAATCCTTCACTAGTTGATGAATTGACTGACCAAAATAAACCATCGGTCAAACCCATTCTCTCTTAAAGTGAATCCTATGAATATATACCCGACCCAAATCAATAGGTCGAGGAAACAGTTGACTCGATTTCACCTTCAGTTAATCATACCTTTCCTGAAGAGAGTGAACATGATACCACTCATGTTCTTTTTGTTTCTTTAGATTCCAATGAGCTTGGTGCCAATCCTCCTGTTCCATCAAGTCAGGAAGAAAATTCTCCTATTCTCGTAGCTCAAGGGGATAATTCTCCCATTCTTGTAGTATCCCCTCCAAGTACTTTGGTCACTTCCTTTGATTGGAATCGATTGGCAGGATTTCATCTTCCTTCTTATGTGCCTTTCTAGATCATAGTATAAGTTTGTAATATGATTGCAATGGGTATTAGATTCAGTCTTTGCAGCATTCCACCAATGATCAAACATGCTCTTACAAAGTGATCTTAGGGTGTCAAAGTCAAATTTTGTCATTTCAATGAGTCTTCAAGTAAAATTTGGTCACTAGGTATTAGGTCTAGGATTGTTTTCACTCCTTCCAAAGTTTTCCAAATATTGGTCCATGTCACCATTCGGCTGAGTGTACCATCATTCAAAGAGATGTCATCATTATTTCAAGTTCTAATGGGTCATTATACACCTTGTTTGTGCTCCAGTTGTGCTTAGGTAAGGCTCATTTCCCTCTCATAGGGTTTTGAAGGTAATTTTCCTTGGATGGTCAAATCATCAACAAAACTTGTATCCTAATGATCATACAACTTCCCCTACCCTTAAAATACCTTCTTAAACACTTTCCATCACTGATATCCCTTAAATTCATCATTTTCCCACAAACCCTAGCCTATTGCTACAATTTGACGCTTTACTAGGTTAGGCTTGTGTTTTTCCCTTTTGGAGCCCTTCGCCTCTCTCAATATTTGAAATTCCACTTTCCCCTGCTTCTTAACATCCCTCCCTACTTCCCAATTTTTTCTCAAGAAATTAGAAGCCCCTCATCCCCTTCATTTCCCTTCATTTCTACAAATCCCTTGTTCCACACATTGGGATAGGTTTTATTAAAATGATGTTTCTGAGCAAGAAAATATGGTTTTGACAAAAGTGAGAGAGGTTTGTGTCCATAATAGACACAAGAAGAAAAACCTCCTTCATTTTTTACACAGGTCTCATCGTTTGGGAGAAATTTCCAAAACATCATTTGCCTCAGGAGAGTTACTCCACTTTTGGAGTGACTTTGGAAAAATCACGATTTCGCCTAGCTGGAGTATCCAAAAGACTTGCTTGATGAGTCAAATGATAACTAGACATAGAGAGATTTCCCATGAGCTATCATGAGCTCAATTTGGAGTTGTGGAAGACCTCCAAAAATTGACTGGAACAACACTTTGCATTTTGGAAGCTTCATTCTTCACATTTTGACCAATCTTGGGAGATTGAGCTTTTGATAGGGAAAATGAGCTCCAAATTGAAAAATTAAAACTTTTATGGAAAGTAGACTCAACAAGATTTCCAACGAGATATCCCACCCCTAATTTGGACACCGGGAAGGTAGCAAAAAGTTGCCTTGAAGTGGCACTGTGAACTCCCTTCAAGGATTGCGCACTCCGCAATATCAGTCCCTTGGTCAAATGCTTTTGGAGGAATGGCCACTACCATTGGATTCAGAATACCATTTACACTCAATAAAACCATGTTTCCAGATTTGAAAGTCAAAACTACTAGGTGGAAAAGGAAAAAAACCACCTAAAAATCATGTTTCTGCCTATTTTCTGAGCCAGGCGCTGCACTTTTGAGAAGTCTTGGGAGATTGCAGTTTTGGAGGGGAAAATCAAGGTCAATTTTGAAACTAGGGGAATTTTTGGAAACTAGATAGAATAAGATTTCCAATGAGCTATCGTGAGCTAGATTTGGACACCAAGAAGGCAATCAAAACTCACCCTGAAGATGGCACTGCGCACTTCCTTCAGGCGCTGCGCGTTTGACACTGGTGCTACACATTTGACAGGCAGCCAAATTTTTCACTGTTTCTCTCATAAAATACTTTTCACCTGTGAGATTTTGATTTTTCAATGATGTAATTCATAATGATGATGTAATTCATAATGATGATGTAATTAAAGTTTATTTTTGTTACCTAGGGTAGATACATCAGGTGAATGGCCTAAGTAGCATGTAATGAATCAATTTGCTTCATATTAGGGATGATTCAATTTGACCACCCTAGTCTTTAGCTATCAGCTCAGTCTTTTGTGCAACTGTTCCTCCTCTCATGGATTCGACCCCTGAGGCTAGGATTAGTTGTTTTGAGGCCTATATCATGTATTTTCTCAATCATTTTGTGGGTTGGACTCAGTTGGATGCTCAAACCTTGATTGTACACCATTTGTAAGCAGTTTGGAAGGAGATTAATAAGAATTGCAGCTATTTTTGTGGGATCCCTGTGGTATGGAGTTTTAGTACAATTTCTTCTTCTATGATTATATGTTTATATGTTTTATGTATGTCATCAATCATTTCATTGCTTCTAGTTGAATATTTTCAAGTTTGATAGGTAGAATTCGTTGCATTAGTGCTCTTCCTTGGGAAACCATTCACCATTTCATGTTTTTTGCAGTCCAGGAAGGATCCATGATTGTCACATGCCCTTCTTAGCTTCTCACCAGTCTTAAACATCTCACTTCATCAAGCCCTAGAGTGCTAAAGCCTATGCCTACCTTGCCCCATAGAACACCCTGCATTTTTGACCTAATTTCCCAGACCTTTATTTTTTATTTTTTTTATTTTTTTATTATTCTGCTACAGCACTCGATGATGGCTGAGTCTGTTGTGCCATGATTTCCAATTCTGTTTCTTCTACCAATTGTTTCAATAATGCTTCTTTGCTAATATGCTTGTTATAAACTTTGAGCCTATGTCGGTTTACCAAAAGCGATGTGGATTCTTGGTCAATTGTTCTGATTTTGACTGCTCCATTTTCAAAGATTTATTCTATCTCATATGGGCCTAGCTAGTGTGTTGTGAATTTGGCTTTGAAATCTTTGAATTTGGAGTCGAACGGTAGTGCCCAGTCTCCTTTGTGCAATGTCTTGCTTTTTATGAATCTGTCATGCCATTTCATTCGTTGTTACTGTACCAATGTGGTATGTTTTATGGCCTGCTGACGATGCTCATCTAGTTGATTTAATTCCATTATCCACGGTTGTTGTGCTTCAAACAGGTCCAGTCCTAGTTTGGCTGCCAGTTTGTATGTGTGTATCTAAAATTCTATGGGCAGTAAGACCTCTTTTCCATATACTAACTGGTATGGGTTAAAGCCAGTTGTATTTTTCCATGTGATTCTATAGGCCCATAGTGCATCCCTTAGTTTTTCTGACCAGTCCTTTCTGTTCATCTGTACTGTTTTGGTCATGATGTTCTCTAGGACTTTATTTGTTGATTCCACCTGCCCGTTTGCTTGGGGATGATATGGTGTAGACTTCCTGTGCTTGATCTTGTATTTCTCTGTAAGATCTCGGACAAGCTTTGAAGTAAACTATGCTCCCTGATCTGTTACAATTTGTCTGGGTACTCCATATCTTACAAAGATTTATTCAAAGAGAAAGGTGACCACTGTATTTTCTGTTGCATTAGTGACTGCCTTCGCCTCCACCCATTTGGTGACATAATCTGTACATACTAAGATATACCTCTTGCCATTTTATGGTGCATTGATTGGTCCTACAAAATATAGAGCCCATTGCTCAAATGGTTCTATTAAAACTTTTGGTTTGAGTGGCATCTCATCTGATACTATTGGCCTTCCTATTATTTGGCAACTGTCACATTGCTTGACATATGCCTTGGAGTATTTGAAGATTGCTGGCCAGTAGTAGAAGAATTGCAACACCTTGTAGGCTATTCGTTTGTCTGCAAAATGACCACCACATGGTTCATCATGACATGCTTTCAGGATGTCTAATATTTCATCTTCTCTCACACATTTTCTGATTATCAAATCTGAACTAGTATAAACAAATCACCATTTACCCAACTATATCTAGAGCTTTCTCTAACAATTTTCCATTTTTGTTTCTTGGAGAATTGTGTTGGAAATTTTCCAGAAGATAAATAATTTTTTATGTCTGCAAACCATGGTGTTTTTACTGCTATTGCAAACAAGTGTTCGTCTGGAAAGTTGTCTACAACTGTATTTGGATCGTTGGGTGAATGTATGCGGGACAGAAAGTCAGCCACTTGATTTTCTTTTCCTAGCCTGTCTTGTATTGTAATGTTAAATTCTTGAATTAACAGTGACCATCTTGTTATTCTCCCATTGGTGATAGGTTTATTCATCAAATATTTTATTGTTGAATGATCTGTATGAATAAAAACTTGGTATCCTGTTATATAGTGCCTAAATTTGTTTACTGCATGTACTACATCTAACATTTCTTTTTCTGTGATTGTATAGTTCAACTCTGCAGGTGTTAAGTTCTTGCTTATGAAGTATATTGCATAATTGAACAGATTCTCTTTCTGCCCAAGTGAGGCACCTATCGCGGTATTAGATGCATCAGTTGAAATATGAAATGGAAAAGACTAGTTTGGCCCACGGAGAATGGGTGCAACTGATAGTTTTTCTTTTAATATTTGAAATGAATTTTGACAGCGATTTGTCCATTGAAAGTCAACATCTCTTGCTAATAGTTTGAACAGAGGTTGGGCTATTTTACTAAAGT
The DNA here is from genome assembly GCA_000404065.3 of Pinus taeda. Taxonomy (NCBI): domain Eukaryota; kingdom Viridiplantae; phylum Streptophyta; class Pinopsida; order Pinales; family Pinaceae; genus Pinus; species Pinus taeda. The sequence goes on along the minus strand of APFE031541322.1, from coordinate 8,403 downwards.
TTTCAATGAATTGTCTATAGTAGCCTGCATAGCCCAAAAAACTTCTTACCTCTTTTTGTGTTGTAGGTGGCATTAAGTTAACGAGGACTTGGATTTTTGTTGGATCCACCTTAATTCCTGAAGTGGAAATATGGTGTCCCAAAACTATGCCTTTTGTCAACATCATATAGCATTTTTCATTGCTCAATGAAAAATTTGTTTATATACATCGTTTCAAAACTTTCTCAAGATTATTGAGGCAATCATTATATGTGTTTCCATAAACTGTGAAGTCATCCATATAAACCTCTACGCATTCGTGGATTAGATCAGCAAATATTGCAAGCACTGCTCTTTGGAAAGTTGCAGGTGCATTGCATAAACCAAATGGCAAGACATTATATGCATAGGTTCCCCATGGGAAATTGAATGTTTTTTTGTCATGATCTTCTATTGCTATTCTAATCTGATTGTACCCACTAAACCCATCCAGGAAGGAGAAAATTTTATTTCCAGCTAATGAGTCTAGAACCTGGTCAATGAATGGTAGCGGAAAATGATCTTTTAATGTGGCTTTGTTTAATTCCTAATAGTCTACACATACCCTACACTTTCCATTTTTCTTTGGTACTATTACCAATGGAGAAACCCATTGACTATCTGAAATAGGATAGATGAACCCAACGTTAAGTAATTTTTGCAGTTCTTCTTTCACTATTTCTTTCATCATGGGATTCATTCGTCTTTGAGGTTTCCTTACTGGTTTGATTTGATCATTTGTATAGATGTGGTGGATACATGTGTTGGGATGGATTCCTTGCATGTCAGTATAATCCCAGGCAAAAGCTTTTGAATATTTTTGTAATAATGCAATTACCTCTTGTTCTTGTGATGATTGCAATTGGTTTCCAATGTTCAAATGTTTTCCAGGATATATCTCAATTGTTTTTGTTGTTGGATTGGAGATTGTGTTTACAGGAAATATGTCTATAAAATAATTTTGCAAAGATTGAATAGTACAAGTTTCCTGAAAACATTGATTCAAAATATTACTTGCAGCTTCATATTGAACCTCTCTAAGCTGCTCTAAAATGTTTGGTTCTGAGATGAAAAGATCCATTAAATATTCATTCTCTTCCTCTTCTCTAAGGTCAAAGAATTGATTTATACTTAAAACTGATTTAGTTTGTTGTTGTTCTTGAGTTTCAAGTATTGATTCTAAAGAAGATGATTGTGTAGGTGAATAAAGAGCAATGTGTTTTCTTTCATGTCCATGTGAAATAATCATGCTTCCTGATCTGCATCCTATAAAGGCATCAGCTGTAGCTAGCCATGGTCTGCCTAAGATTAGAGGATGTCCTCCCAAATTTGTTTTTGGTTGCAAGATAAGGAAGTCAACAGGATACTCCCATGAATCCAAAGAGACTATGCTATCTTCTAGTATCCCTTTTGGGACAACTTTAGATCTATCTGCTAATTCTAGAATTGTAGAAGTTGATCTAATGTTGTTTAAATGCAGATTTTTCATTGTCTCCATAGCCATTACATTTATAGCTGCTCCCAAGTCTATTAATGTATTTAGTACTGAGAAATTATTTATTGAGATAGTAACCATAGGGATACCAGGATCAATACATTTCTCTACATAGTTTGTGTTGACATGAGGCTTGCTATTTTGCCAATGACTTGGATTGTAGTAGGATCCTTCTTCTTTTTACCAGTTCTCTTAATGCATAATTCCTTTATTGTTTTAGCATATATCGGTATCTCCTTAATTGCCTTCAATAAAGGAATTTTTACATAAGCATTTTTTAATTCATCTAAATATCAAATTCAGGAAGGGTCATTTCTTTTTGTTGCTCTACTAACCTCTCAGGATAAGGTGGTGTTTGAGTTATAATAGTTTTTCCTTTCTGAATTTGTGTTTCAGATTGTGATGTTTCAGTGGTTCCCCTTGTTCAATTGGCTCTTCTATGATTGGTGGATAATCCTTTGTAAGCACCTTTCTAGACCTTAAATGGACATCATTTATAGGAAGAATAGAATATGTTAGAAAATATGTTGCTTCCTCTACAGTGTATCCAGACTTATCCACTTTATTGTTCGGATTTGCCACTGGTTGGGCTGGTAATTGAGTTGGTCTGGGTTGGTTTGAGGGTAGCTGTAACTGTTGTGGTTTTGTTAACAATGGTAGATGATTTTGCTATGGAAATGGCATGGATTGTGGATATGCAGAATTTTGTTGCGGAAATGGCATAGACTGTGGATATTTTGGATATGGAAATGGTTGTTGATATTGTTGCTGGTATTGTTGTTGATACTGTTGAGGTGGCTGGTTTCCATAACCATATCCTCTCCATCCTTGTGCAGGTTGGTGTGGATATTGTTGTGGAGGCCAAGCTTGCCATGGCATTGGAGGATTCCAAGGATTTTGAGGCAGATAGGGATAATTTTGTTGAGGGAATTGTTGTGGATTTTGTTGAGGCAACCTAGGTTGTCATGGTCTGCGTGGTGCCACATAATAGAAACCTTCTATTCCTTGCACTTCTTCCATTAAGTTCATTTGCAATTCTTTCAGTCTTAGACAATTTTCCGTTGAATGATTCTCTGTACAAAGACCACATACTTGAATACTATCCAAAGGACATTCTCTTAATGGATGTTTCTTTCTTCATTTGGAACAAAAGATTGCTAGAGCTTGTTCTTCCTTCTTCTTATTTGCCTTTAGAACATCTACCTGTGTTCCCAATGTACTTAGGAGGTCAGTTTTGAATTTTTCCAATAAGCTTCCTATTTCCGCTCTTGTTATCCCTCCTGCTGCTGATTTTGCTGCTTTTGAACTCCCTTCTCTCTTTCCAGTTTTTGATCTTCCTCTAGAATATTTTTGACATAGTTCAACAATTTCTTCGAATGGCAGGTTTGAAATATCTCCTTTACCCATCACATTCAGAATGTCAATGTATTCATCTGTTACACCCTTGAGAAAGATTGTTCGAATGGTTTCCTAATTTAGAGAGTGTTGTTTAGATTTTTGTAGATTATATGCAAATCTTTCTAAGTATTCTTCTAAACTTTCATCTTCTTGTTGTGTCATTCTGAAAACATCTTCCTTTGAGTCCCTAGATCTACAATAAGCTTGATATTTTTTAAGGAAGACTGATCTCATATCATCCCAAGAAGCTATTGTTTGCTCTCCTAAACCCATGAACCATTTTAAAGCTGTTGCCTTTAATGTAGCAGGAAAAAGACGAAGTTTGTGTATGTCATTAGTGTATCCATATGTTCTACATAGAATATCAAATTCAAACATGAAAGCATCAGGATCTTCTGTTGACATTCTATAAAAAGTTGGCAATACATAAGGTGGAATATTTTTCATTTTCACCTCTTCTCCTAATATTGCACTTGTATCTACTATTGGAAATCCAAAGGTAGTTTCTTGATCACCACCATCTTCTTGTCTTTTCCGATCATTTTCTGTCTTTCTATCATTTTCTCGTTTTGCCTCTTCCTCTCTTTGTCTTCTCCATTCTCTTTGTTTTCTCTCATATTCAATTCGTCGTTCAGGAGTAAGAATAATAGATCCATGTCCCTCTTCTGCCATTGGTTTAGTTGTTTCAATTTTAATTGGAGATTCAGGTTGTTCAAAGACATGTTGATTTATAGATGCAAAGACGGGTTGTTTTTCTTTAGTAGTTTCCTTTTGTTTTCCTGAAGTTGATAGCTGTTTTCATTTTGCTTCCCAAGCTAACAAAGTTTGTCTCTCAATTAAAGTTAACCTTTGGCCAGTTCTTTGTTTTTCTTCCAATTCCTCAATTGTTGGATTACCAGTAACTGGTGTTTTTGATGATCCTATCTCTACTTGTGGGGGGTTTTTAACAAATCTACCTTAAGGATCTCTATATCTAGGCATAAAGAAACATAACTACAAGGAATGTAACTAATGTTTTTGTTTTTTATTTTTTATTTTAGAAAAGTTTGAAAGTTATCTTCCTATTGGCTATGCTGATATTTGCCTCCCCAGCAACGGCGCCAAAATCTTGAGCTAATTTATTTACAGAAATTAACACAAATATTTCTTATCAATCCAGGTTGGTAATACTTAGAAGCAAGTTCACTATATGTCAATATCAGATGTAATCAAACTTTTAAAGATAAGTTTTTCAAAAACTAAAGAAATACATATTACAATTCCAATTCAATTTTTTGAAAAGAGGAAAAGCTGAAATGGTTCTTAACTTAAGAAGTCCAATTCTTCCTCAATTACTACTTAATGAATAGAAATCGAAAACTAATAACTTAAGATGGACAAATCATTAATGAAAGAAGGCTCCTAACTTAAGATACACTTGATATGTTTCATCATAATTCATTCACCTTAATGCCAAAAATGCATAAGAAAACTACTTGCATGCAATCAAAGGGAACTAGTTACAATTCACCAAATTAACAGAAGGAGTGCTCAACTTGAACACTTTGTTTTTCCAACTTACTAAAATGATTAATAAACTAAGATCTAATGAATTCAATCACCTTACATTAACCATAAATCAATCTGAAATAAAGAATGGAAACTAGTTCTACAATAACTAGATTACATGAAATAAAACTAGTTTAAACAAGGAAGTGTACTTAGCTTGGAATGGGGGCCCTCCACCCTTGCTTTGCACACTTTGAAGATTGATAATAGAAGCTCAAATTCAGTCACACATCCATATTATTGAACAGCAAAATAGTAATAGAAAAAGTCTTCAAATTAGCTCTCCAATCCAAAAGTGTCTCAGCATGAAATTATAAAAAGTCAATACATAAGCCATCAAAGTCTTGGCTTTTAAATAGAAGTCTTATGAAACAAACTGATCTATAATCATTCCAATAAATAAATATACTCATATCCATCTATCTAAGTCGAATTCATCAATCCCATCCAAAGAGATATGGTCAATCCCATAGAATCTCAAAACTACCCTATTTATATGGGATTTCTGAGAAACTAGTCATAATTGACTAGCACTAAATGGGCCTAATAAAGCTTGTTCTGTTTGAACTAAGCATATCTGGCTTAGTCCTAGTCCCCAATCTATCCATCCATGCATCAAAATAGTGCCCAAGTGTCCTGCAACCATATCAACCATATAGCTATTACGGGAATTTCTGAATCTGTCAATTTTTGCACTTGAAACTAAATTTTCATAAAAACTTTAGAATTTGAAAAATTAAAATTAAATACCTGAATGGATATGAAATACATCAAAATGGGATGGATAAAGTGAAAAATGGATGGAAAATAGATGGATTAGTAAGTTTCCTTAAGCAAAAACAAGACCAAAATCGAGGGCCAACAGTCTTCTTAGGAGATGATAGGAATGCTAGAATCATTAGTCGCGGAAAAGTAAAGTTGAAGTTGCAAGGTGAAAGGGTTAGAACCCTTCCGGGTGCTCTACATATTCCTGCATTGGTCAGAAATATAATTTATGTAAGCAAGTTGGATGATGCAGGCGTAAAGACAGTGTTCGAGAAGGATACCTGCAAGATGGTTCGAGGAGCACTGGTATTGATGCAGGGAGTTTGGATTGGAACTCTGTACAAGCTGCAAGGTAGCACTGTTGTTGATGTGTGCAATAGTTCTATGTTTCTTGAAAATGGAGCAGAAAATCTAGTGGTCTCTTGAGAGAAGACCATGTTGTGGCATCAAAGGCTTGGACATATTGGAGAGAAGGGCCTTCGAATACTTCATGGTAAAGGTATGGTAGAAGGTATGAGTAATAGCTCTTTGGATTTTGATTCTGTGAAAATTGTGTATATGGGAAGCAGAATTGGGTGAGTTTCCCCTCTGGTGGTAAGAGGATGAAACAAATATTAGAGCTTGTGCACAGTGATGTGTTTGGACCTGTGAAAGTTCCATCACTGGGTAAGTCTGTGTACTATGTATCATTTAAAGATGACTTCTCAAGGAATACATGGATATATTTCCTTAAGAAGAAATCTGAAGTCTTTGATAGGTTTAAAGAATTTAAGGCTCTGGTGGAAAATCAGACAGAGAAGAAGATAAAGGTGCAAAGGACAGATAATGGTGGAGAATTCTGCAGCAAGGAATTTGAAGAATTCTGTAAGAAGTGTGGTATAGCACTGCAGAAGACTACTCCATATACACCTCAGCAAAATGGAGTCACAGAAAGAATGAACAAGACGTTGATGGAAAGGGCAAGAAGCATGCTCAGTGGTGCTGGGTTAGGACAAGAATTCTGGGCAAAGGCGGTGGATACTGCATGTTACTTGGTCAACAGGTCACCTTCATCAGCGTTGGAGGATAAGACTCCACAGAAGTATGGACTGGTAAGAAACCCTCTCTTTCACATCTGAGGGTATTTGGATGTGATGCATCTATACATGTTCCAAAGGAGAAACAAACCAAGTTGGATAGTAAATCTGAAAAGTGCATCTTTATTGGGTATAAGGATGGTTTAAAGGGTTATAAGCTTTGGAACCTAGTAACAAGGAAGGTTGTCTACAGTCGAGATGTGGTGTTCAGAGAGGTGAAAGATTTTATTACATATGAATTCCAACCAAAGGAACCTGTGAAGATAGAGTTTGAACTAAAGGAGGAAGAATTAGACTTTGTAACAGAGGAGGAATCAGAAGATGAAGAGCCACAAACTCCGACTGTGAGAAGATCAATTCGAGAAAGAAGACAGCCAGAAAGGTATAGTCCATCTGCTTTCTGTTCAAATTTTGCTTTGTCTACCAATGATGATGATCCTAGAACTATGAAGGAAGCAGTGGATTCAGAGAATAGAAAACTCTAGAAACAGGCCATGGTTGATGAAATGGCATCTTTGCACAAAAATGAGGCTTGGGATCTGATGGAGTTTCCGGTTGGAAGGAAACCCATCGGCAGCAAATGGGTGTTTAAAAAGAAGACAAATGCAGAAGGGAAGGTGGAGAAATACAAAGCTCGGTTG
>APFE031541315.1:0-14967 GCA_000404065.3 Pinus taeda | reverse complement strand
ACTTTAGGGACTCGGCTGCCCAAAACTTGCAGTTAACAACAGTCCTACTTGACTTGCTTGGCTGCCCTTGTGATAATCGATTTGGTGGCCCTTGAACTCCAAGCTGATGATGGAGAATTCGAGGTAAGGGCCCATAAATGAAGAGGACACCTTCCTAAAAATCCTCTCCACGAATTTGGTTGTCAAGTTCTCATTTAAACCTTTGATTTTGTCTCCAAATTGACCAAAAAGACTGCATAAAGCACACATTAGACTTGTTGGCATAATGACTAACCCAATTCACTCTATTAGCATAAATATCATAAAAAACATGCAATAAACTAATGAGAATGGTGGATTAAGTCGAATTAGGAGGCTGAATGAGCCCATATAATTATCCATTTTTGGGGCTCATCAACACCAAAGCTACCTTTCATGTTAAAGATATTCGAGCGCAAGAGATCCTTGAAAGAGTTCACTTAGATGTGCGTTGACTGTTCTCAACAGCCTCCACGGCCAAGAACAGGTATTATATAATATTTGTAGATGATATTTCTCATAAGTGTTGGATTTTCTTCATGTAGAAGAAAGATCAGATGTTCGCTAAATTTTGTGAACTTAAAGCACTTGTTGAGAAAGATACTGGCATGAAAGTTAAATATCTTAGGAGCAATAATGGTGGATAATATGTGTCAAATTAATTCAATAACTTATGTGCATCAAAAGGAATTCGAGGGGAGTCAATAGCACCCCATAACCCACAACATAATGGGGTGGATGAAAGGAAGATAAGAAGTATTATGGGAGCTACATGAGTGACGTTACATGATCAGGGCCTATCGTTGCACTTGTGGGGTGAACCATGCAACAAAGTTGTATATGTGTAGAACAAGAATCCTCATCGGATTCTTGAGATGAGTACCACAAAAGAATCTTTTTCAAGCAAGAAACCAGATGTGGCACACTTCAGGATCTTTGATTCACCAGTCTACTGTCATGTTACCAACAGATGCAAGGTGTTGGGTTGTGTAAATATTGTCACCCCACCTAGTGATTTTTATCAAGCTGCTAATGTGGGGGATTTTTCTATTCTGGATCCACCCATACCCAAAGAGGGTTTGTTAATTTTTCCAGGTTCTTTCTCGATGGGTTTCCCAAATTTGGGAATCCCTTTTCCCTCAATCAGTGGTTGGGTTTCATCATTTTTGGTTTCTTCATCCTTTGATTTTCTTCAGATGATTAAGGAGGTTCTTTTCTAAGGCTCCCTCATCCATTTTCAAGATCCCCCCTATCAATTTTTTTCTTCCGCGAGCTTCAACAATACCAAAGGCTATAGTTGAAAGTATGAATGATGGGTCTTGTCTTGTAGATATTGTGGAGGAATTTAGAAACCCTCATATGCAAGAATCGGGTGGTAGGGGGTTTCCTACAAAAAGGAAGAAGAATAGGGTTTTTAAAAGAAAAAAATCATTAACTCCTTACAATTTATGCTTGGGGGGTTGATGTGGAGATGGAACAAGCAATGGAACTCCAAGAGAAATCATTGTTGGGTAGAAATACAGGTCGGAAGTTATGTTTAAAGAGTCTTGTTAAATGGAAGAACCAAAATTTAAAACCATCGGTCATCATTTCTTTAGATATCTTCATTATAGCCAAGGACTGGATTCAATTAAGTTTAAAGTCTCAAGAGGATGTAGAAAAAGTGGTGAAAGAGCTATGGTTTATTGATTCCACCCCTATTATTTTTTATGCTAGCAGGGAACAACTTGATGTGGTGTTGATTCAGGTTTGCTTTCCTAGTTTGTTGTCCCATATGTGGAACCCTCAAAGCTTTGAAAATTTGGGGAATAACTTGGGGGGTTTCTTAGACATTAATTACTCCTTTAAGGAAATGAAAGACGAGCTAGTGGCTTGGGTTTTGGTAGGTTTGGACCTCTAGAAAAAGCTTCATGAAACTATGACTATTAGGAAGGGCACTATCAGGTTACAAGTATTGGACTACAAAGGTCTTTTGTTTAGATGTAGGAGGTGCCAAGAATGTGGTCATCTAGTAAACAATCACATTCTTCCTTTTAAAAAATCCTCAACATCTCGTAAAGCCATTGAGAAACAAAAGACTGTAGGAGTGGTTTTGGATTACCATGAACTTTTTTAGGCTACAAATTATGTGAGATTAGAGGATTAGACATCGACTGGCTCTATTTTTCCTAGTTCATTGATGGCATCTCCAAAGGTGTTTCAGATTGAAGCTATAGTTACAAATCATATAGCCAAGGTTAACCAGTATGGGGCGTGTTATAGGCCATTTTGTCACATCCAACCATTAGGCCTCCTAATGGGATCAATCAACATCCTATTCCCCCTTTACATCATCATTTCACAAGGCCCTATGTGTGACTCTCTCATTCCCCAGAGTTTCTGCCCTAAACTGCACCATTTGAGCCAGTTTTAGGACCAACGCACCCTGGCCTCTTTTTGGACAATATTCACCTATAGGTTGCTCCATTGTGTCCTAGGTTGATCACCTACAGGTTACTCCCCTTTGCACATGTGTTTGTTCTAGAAATTAAGGAAAAAGAGAGAGAATATCAAAGTCTCCATTTCCAAAATCTTCCAGGATCTGTTGTAACCATTTACCTCAGATAAAACATCTGGATCATATCCTATCCTACCTTGGAGTTTCCATCACTTACCCTTAGATCCCATTCTCCCATCAAGAGTGGATCTGAATCCCAAGATTGGTAAAAGTATAAGAATTCCCAACTTACCCCACTCCTCTATATATTTAAAACCTTCCATATGCAAGAGGTTGGCTTTTGGAGAGTGATTATACCCTTATGTTCTTGTTGTGAAAGTGATATTCTCATTCATTTAGGGTGATTGAAGGTGCACTTTGTGACAAAGGATGGACAAGTCAACAAATTGGAGGAGTTCTTCTACAAGATCAACACCTATTTATGGTTGTAACTCACTCCATATATATCAATACAAATAGTTATTTGTTTTCCTATATGTGATGTCATAATTTCATGTATTTCAATACTATGTTGATCTATAGAATAAAGTAGATAGATGATGATATATAGATCTCTTAGTTTCTTGGCTTGTGTTCTCTGGTTGTACAGGTTCTAATCTTTTGTAGTTGGATCTAATATTGGAGCATTCAAGCCAAAGAAGGAGAGAAACATACGACAGATTCCAAGTAGGTTTCATCCCTTCATGTACTTACTTTAAGGAAAACATTGGGTCCTTTGTCTCTCTGTTGTTCTAGGTCACTCCACCAAACCTAGGGGAGATATTTTTCTCCAAAGTCATAAATCCCGCATAACAAATCAGTGAATCCACTGGGGAACAGTGTATTCCCTCGGTGGTTCCTTTGTTCATTGTGTCTGCTTTACTTCTTTCATAGACCTTTGTTGCTTTAATCAACCAAGAACAGACCTAGGATGTGACTTCATTGAGTCTTATTTGCAATTTTTTATGTCGGAATCCTCTTCCCTTGGACCAACACACCCTTTGGTCTATTGACAGTGCACTGCACCCCACTTGGGCCCTCTCTGTTCTTATGTTGCAAAGCACTAGTGCCTCTTTTGCACATGCGTTGATCCCTATTTTTGCACAAATGTTTCCTTGTTTTCTCAGTGTTGCCTTGATCAGCCTACTTCCAACTGACCTTCCCTAAATCTTGAGTGTCTTGTGGTCTCTCTGAATACTCCATTTGGTTTTCACTTGTGTTTTATTTCCTTTGGTAAGAATTGGTTTCAATTTTTCTTTTTTCTTATCATTAGGTCACTTGCAAACTTGTTTCATTTGATCATTGATCGCTTGGATGAATTGTTGTTCTAGTCCTCATTCTGAAAAGTGCATTTGAATCAATGATTAGACTTTACATCTTAGTTTTCCTCATTTTGAAAATTAAGTGTGTTGAAAAGAAAAATATTTGCATTTTCATCTAGGGTTTTGTGTGTGAAATTGGAATTCCCCAGTGTGAAATTGTGTGTTTTTGCTTTCATTTTTGCAAAGAAAAATCCCACTGAATTATGTATGAGTGTTAATCGCCTTTGAGTGTCATCTCTTTTGTTTTTTGAAATTTTAACCCAATTTTATTTTGAGTCCCCTGTTCATGAAATCTTAGGTTACGTTTGATTTCATTGGAATCCTCTTGTGTTTGTTTTGAAGAATTTTCTTGCGTAGATCACATTTGCACAGTTAGAATTCTCATTATCACAACAGGAAAGGAAATTGTGTATAGATTACATTTGCATAGTTTTCAGGGGAATAATGCATTGATTACATTGCATGGTTTGGCATATTTTAATGATTTGAATTAAATTGGAATAGTGAAATTGAAAGATCTAGTTAGGAAAATCTTGCTTGTTGCATATTTGATTGTTGCATCACTATTTGCACCTCTTCACTACACTAGATAGCTTTCATCGAAATTGAAAAGAGTTATTTTTCTCATGTTAGTTGCATGATAAGCATGTTCAAGTGACATCGATTGTTGAGCCTTGAGACTAAAATATAATTCAAGATCAACTTGTTGGCTTGATTTGGGCTAGCCTAGGTTCAATCTATACTGCACACCAACAAAACCCTTGATCACTGGCCCTTTCGGAAACGACCTGCAAGCATATTGTAGTCTCACCATAAGTGACTATGGGAGGATGCAGAACCATGTTTTTGCAGCCTTGAGGGACTAAGAGATGTGGTATTATTATGTTATATTATTCTTAGCATTTATAATTCACTTCGTCGCAGTAGATCAATCACTTAAACATGCCATATAAACCCATAAATTATCACTCTGTTGAAGTAAAATGCAACTCTAATAATTGCTACTCTACAACATAATAAGCAAATATACACATCAAAACACCAAATTAATGTGGTTCACCCCAGTGTAGGGCTACGTCCACAAGAACTATTGCTTAATATAATGAATCTTTGAACAATAACTAGTTCTTAGACAATGCACGAAGTTGCAGGTTGTCTGTGCACTCAGCTACAGACTCTTCTCCATGCCTCTGCATATTTAGTTGCAGAGCCTCTCTTTTGCTAGCAAATTACACATCACAATAATTCACCCATAACACTGATCTAAATCAAAACTGATTGATTCTAATGATTCTCTTATTATTATTTTACCCTATATATACTATTACATTATAGGGTTACATCATCGAAATACCATGGTCCAAATACCATGGACTCCTTAAAACAAGGAACTATGGCCCCAAAACCATTGATCCCTTAAAAAATCGTACGGTTTTACAAAAATGATAGGCTTCAACCCACCCCAAAGCCCTTACGACACCGCGCAATATAAATGTGCTTTGTTGCACACTCCACTGTGTGCTCCACTTCGCAAAATGCAGAGTATTTGCAAAAATCTAGGCCAAGTTGGGCTGCACCCAATAGGCCCCCAACACTCATATGTGACTCTTCCTGAGACACTTAACCGATTTTCCTCTGATCTTAGATGCTATGTTGTTGTAGGCATTATTGATCTATTGCAAAATGTTTATGACATGCTTCTCTTCAATGCGTACTTCCTCCAACAATTCTTTTGTCTTCATTCCCATAACCTTCTACATCACTGCCTCATCTCTTTGTCGAAGCTCTTGAAGCTTCTCATCCACTGCTTTGGACAGTTGGAGAGCCTTATCCTACCATGGCTTAGTTCTCTTTGTCAGAGTCTGCTCTTCCTTCCTCAGCTCCTCTATCTTCTTCTGGAGGGCACTTCCTTCATTGACCTTTGTGAGCTTCTCTGAGATTGGTAAGGTTCTCACAGTTGCCCAAATCGCCTCCAGTTGTTGCCACTTCTGCTGAATATCCTCATGTAGCTTATGCGCATTTGGATCTTCCTACAGCAAATTCCAAATCTATAAGATCTCATCCAATAGCTTCCCACAATTTTCCACTGCTGTGGAGATGTCATTCATTGCAGCCTTCAGGTCGGCCTCTCTCTGCTCTCGCCCTTCCTTTTGGTGTGGTTGGTTGTAGCTTCATCTGTAGCTCGTTGATATTCATCTCATATGTAAATTGCACATCCACAATCTTATCCTTGTATCCTTTTACTACAAGGTCGAGCTTTGCAACGTTGTCCTCCACTGGTTCCTCTTCTTGGACATCAATGTCTGGAACCTCTATGTATGTTGCTTCGATCACCTCCTTCAAATTTTGTTGTTGTTGTACTACCTGCTCCCTCTCCTAGATCACCTGGTTGAGTTTCTACTTCAGTGGAGCTCGCTATCTCTCTGCCTAAATGTTTAACTGCAAAGTGAGTTATTTGCATTGCTTCAGCTCATCTATGATCTCTAGATGCAACTTGTGTAATCCCTAAAGTGGCACTGTCGCGATGTTCATGTTCAAGTACCTCCACTCTTTGGCCTGTTGTTGTAGCTTGGTGGAGTCAAACTGCAAGGCTCTGGAAGGTATCAGTGTTATCCACGCTGTAAGTGTAGGCTCTACTAGTCTCTCCTCTCCAAGCTTCTCCTCTGCCTGCATTAGTTGTCTAACTTTCTATGCCAATATCTTCAATTTTGCAATGCACTCTATGACACTTGTTAGAAGTGTGACGTAGCAATCCTCTACCTTTTTCCATGATTCTATCATTGCTTCCTAAATTTTGTCCCCAATCTAGTCTAAGTCCCCATCAGTGAGGACCAATGGCGTGATGCCCTTTGTCTTGTCTTCCTTCTGCTTCTTTTTGCTTCTTGTGGAAGCTTTAGTGTGTTCCTTCCTCTTGTCTATGATAGTTGGGTTTGTCTCTATCTTTTCGAACTTTATGTTCTGCTCATCACTTCCAGGAGGATCCTGGAGACCCTCATCGTATTGCTCCTCTTGTTTTGAGTCTTCCTCATCCTTATCCTTCCCACTCGCTTCCCTGAACTGTGTCATGTCCTCCTGTATCAAATTATCCTCCGTCTCTGTCTCCAATGCAGTGATCCACTCCACAGGCCTCTATTGTATCTGTGCTAGGAGATCGTCTTTTGTCACTAGATATGGCAGGGGATACCATGTATTCCTTGTTTCCTTACGAGCCTGTATGTAAATTTTGTGGAAGTTAGCCTTAAACATCGCAACAAAGCTATACTTCTTGTATAGTGTTGGTGAAAGGTGAGATTTTTGGTTCACCAACATGTGTAAGTCCATAGTGAGGCATATCGCACGGCTTCATAAACATCTAAGGCTATCGAAGGCAACTGGAAATATTTCAGCTCTCTCCATGCATGCATCACAATTATCAAAATTAACCATGCATAGTTAAACAAAGTACGCTTCTCCTAAGCCTCACAGTAATCTTCCAAAAACTCTTGGCATATATATGCGGCCCAGTTGTACTGAACTCCATTAGCACACTGCGCAGCTAATGAAACCACCAGCACAGGAACTTCATTAGCCTGACACTTCCTCATGATTTTTCTAGCCAATATATGTGTTGCAAAGTGAACTCCCTGGTCATTGATTGAGTTGATATCATAACCTCACTTCCATTTTGTCAGTCCAATCTTCTTCTTCATGTTGTCTGATATGGCTCTATCCTGATCTTTCCCAACAAACTCCTCTGCGGGGTTCAGACCTTGATAAGTAAGTCTTGGGATTCTACAAATTAACATTGGATTGATAAGGATCCTCTTCCCCATCCACAGACGTCCATCATGCACTAGCACAAACAGTCATCTCATAGAACCTATGCTTCTTGGACTTCTGCTGAAGTGCAGGACATTCAACATATTCAACAAGCCTGACTGCGCCAATCTATTCATCCACTGCTCTGATTCTAACCATGTCACACCACTCTCAGGATAGTGCACTTGTTTTAAGTATTTGTATGGTGTGAACTACAGATACTTATTTTTGTCATTGAAATCATTGTCCACGAACTTCAGCTATGGAATATTTCCAAGGTTTTCTCCAATAAATCACACTAACTTTGGCAATAAAGGTGTGAAGGTGCCATAATTTGCATCCTTCAACTTTGTCACTGGTTTAGCATCTAGTTTTCTTAGTGGAATATATGGTGGGAGACGCAATGGAAACGTTGCACCGTTTGTTTCCATTTGCACTTTCTCTGCTTCTTCCTCACTATCTCTCATATGTTCGGGCTCTTTCTGAGGCTCAACAGGTCTCTTTTCATGTTTCTTCTTTGTTCTCTCCTCTCTAGTCATTTTCTTTTGTGGGGATATGTGATGCGTGCATGATGATGTCGTTGTAGATAGTGATGTTTTTGTGAGTGGTTATATTGTTGTGGGCATATCAGATGTTGCTTCCATGACTCTGACTAAGCCCTTCTCACTAAATATACAAATAAATTTTGCAGGCGTAATATAGTAGCAAAAATTTCTATAACTTCTTCACAATAGCAATATTCGAACTCTCAAGATAGAAAAGTGCCAAATCTGGGTGGGACATGGCTTTTTATAACATATCTGAATTTCTAACCCTATTCTTAGCTCAGATTTTGTTTATTAATTTCATATCTATCGCTAGATCCGTGCAATCTATCCTATTAAATGCATCACTTCGCATGTTTCAATGACAACTTCCCGTTTTAACCATCATATTTTCCCGACGAACTTCGACGTATCCCATATTATAGCGAAGCAACCCCTCTTACGTTGGGGCTTCTATGAACTTCAACATAATATATAATGTAGTGAAGTAACTTCCTACATCGAAGCTCTCTTTGCAGTGTTGTTTATAGTCCAATGCCCACTTTCAACTATATGTGGCACTAAGACTTTTCTCCTTTCATCAAAGTGAAGATGTAGGGGCAGGGTTGTCCCTATACAACTTCAACCTACTACCATTTACTCTTCCTTGATCCAATTCTCCATTTTTATTAATTGAACCATGCCTCCATTAGTGATATGTGTGATAATGTATGGGCCCAACCAATGCATCTTGAATTTTTCTAGAAACTTTACAAAATTACTGTCATAAAGGAGAACAAGGTCTCCTACCTGGAACTTATTTTTCTTAATATGTTTTTCATGTCAGGCCTTTTCTCTTGCTTTCTATACCTATTGATGGAATCCTACTATAAATCTATCTTCCTCTAGAGTAAGAAATTGTGACATTCTTTCATCCATTATATCAGGCTCTGCCATATCTATGAAAGTTGCAATCCTCAAGCTAGGCATGATGTACTCCATGGGCATCACAACTTATTTCCCATAAACTAACCTAAAGGGTGTCTGACCTGTCAACTTTTTACATGTGGTCCTATAAGCCCATAACACTACTAGAATTCTAAGGTTCCAATCATGTTTATTCACATTGCATACCTTAGTAAGTGCATTCTCCAAAATCTTACTAAATGCTTCTATTGTTCCATTGGCCTAAGGCTAATAAAGGGTACTCTTCAGATGATAAACTTGGAACTCCTCATTCAATTCTTCAATAGTATTATTTAGGAAGTGTGAACCTTGGTCACTCATCAAAATATTCGGACATCCAAATCTAGACAATATGTACTCAAAAATAAAATTTGTAGTAGTCTCTTCAAGGAAGTCCCTTACTGGTTGTGCTTCAGCCCATCTTGTCAAGTAATTAGTCACTGTAATTATGTACCTTCAACCATTCCTCTTTCTAGGTGGGTTGATGGGTCCAACAAAATCAATGGCTCACTTATCAAAGGCCTGTAATGTAACTTGTGGTACCAATGACATCACATCTCTTCTAGAAGGCTTCCCTATTCTTTGACACACATCACATGCTCGACAGTACTATTTCACATCTTTATGTAGTGTAGACCACCACAGTCCTTCTCTCAAAATCTTCTGCGTAGTAGATTTTTCTGCATAATGTCCACTAGCTGCACCCCCATGAGCCTCTGTTATAATCATCTGTCTTTCATGTTCAAGAACATATCTGCATAGTATCTCATTTGGTCCCATCTTATATAACTCTCTTGCTATTAATGGAAAGTCAATTTCCTTAAGCACTAATTCTTTCTTTTTCTGCATAGTATACTCTGAAGGAACCATTCATGAGGCAAAAAACTAAATGATATCTGCAAAATGGTCATCTACCACTCTAATTGCAAATAATTGTGCATCAAGGAGATTATCCTCTATGCTCGTTGGTTCTTCCCTTGTTTCCAGTCTTGACAAATGGTCAGGTCCTGCATTCAGTGTCCCTAGTTTAACGATGATCTCAAAGTCATATTCCTGGAATAGCAATAACAATCTACAAATATTTCCTCCTAAGGTAGGCTTATTAACCAAATACTTCAGTGTAGAATGATCTATAAGCATTTTAAAGTGTGACCCCAGCAAATAGTGTCTAAACTGCAAATCTTACACCATGGTTAGTCCTTCCCTTTCTGTAGTGGTGTAATTTTTTTCTACTTTAGATAACTTTCTACTTGCAAAAGTTATAGGATGATCAATCTCTCCTGCATCATGTTGTGCTAGTACCACTCCCAAATTTGTACAAGAGGCATCCACATGGACATGGAATTCCTTATTCCAGTTAGGGAACACTAGTAGAGGTTGAGCTACCATTTTTTCTTTCAATATGTAGAGTCTCTTTTGACATTCTTCATTCCACTGAAAAGTTAAATCCTTCTTCAACAACTTCTCCATAGGCACAGTGATCTGAGCATACCCCTTGATGAACTTCCTGTAATACCCAGTATGTCCCAACATAGTGCAAAGTTGTTTTATTGTCCTAGGTGGAGGCAAGTTCACAATGATAGCAATCTTAGCAAGGTCCACCATTAGGCCTTGCTTACTAACAATATGTCCCAACAATACGCCGAAAGGTACAAAAAATATGCACTTTTTTAGGTTCAAAGAGATATGATATTGTCTACATGTGTCGAGCATAAGTCTTAAACTCCCAAAATGTTTGCTTAATAGTCCAAATATTGTCCAATCATCAAAATATACCTCTAAACACTTGTGGATGTATTCCTTAAAAGTTGCAACCACCACCCTAGAAAATATAGTAGGGGCATTTTTTAATCCAAAAGGAATTATTGTGTATTGATATGAGCCCCATTCTGTAGAAAATGTGGTCTTATGCCCATCTTCAGGTGCAATCCTAATTTGATGATAACCTGAGAATACATTTGTAATGAGTAAGCTTTCTGGCCTCCTACATTGTCTAGCACTTCATCTATGAAAAGGGTAGGGAAGGGATCATGTAAACATGCATCATTCAACTTTCTCAGATCAACACAAATCCTAATTTCTCCTTGAGTCTTCTTCTCTTGCACCACCATAGGACTCACCCATTCTGATTCTTCTACAGGTTCAATAATTCTTGTTGCTAGCATCTTATCAAGCTCTACTTTCAGTTTCTCCTTATACTTCGGATTCATCTTGTAAGATCCTTGTTTGATCGGCATCACATCAGGCTTAAGGGGAATCTTCATAACTCCTAGATCTCATATTATACCTTTCATCTCTGAAAACTTGGTGGGAAAGAATTCTTGATATTCATGAAGTGACTCTATAGCCTTACTAGTTGTCTCCTCATCCCAATAGTCTCCTATTGTTGCAAACTTGGGTTCCTTCTCTTATCCTATGTTCACCTTCTTGGTCTTCAGTGGCTTCGTTATGTTTGATATATTTGACTCAGGTGTAGTCACTTCACAGTATCCTTCTAACTCCTCTATGTCGATGTTGCAAGGATCTTGTTCTTCATCTTCAGTAAGGTTATAACACTCCATTGCATTTTCTTTCTGTGCAGCCCAATCAGGTTGTTGCCATGTTAGTGGGGTTACATTCTCAAATATCCACTTCTTGATTGTCTGAAGGGTCAAATCTATGTATGGCAAATCATCCTCAAAGTTGAATGTTAATATGAAATCCCATTCTTGCTATGGAATCCCCTTTCATGTTGTAGTTCATAATTGGATATGTTTCCTAGGATTAGCTTCACCGTCATATTTTATCTCCATCTCTATATCTATATTTCCAAACCTTATCCCTATCAGTATTCGACATTCCTACCAACCTCCTATATTCTTCTTGTGTGCATTCCACCATCTAGCAGGGTTAGCTTCCAGGGATATATCCAAGCCTAACAACCTTTGATTTTCTAGAACTTGTTCTTCATAATCATCAATAAAAGTATTTACATCACCTAAGCCATCATAAGAAGGCAGGTTACATACCTCATATATCATACAGCAAACTAATTTGGTAATTCTTGCACAACACCTTGTGGATACTTCATACAACCTATTCTGCTAGTTCTCCAACTCTTCTTCTGAGTTTGAGGTACAAGAATTATCACGCTCCCAACTCAACTTGCCCTATGTAGTAGGGTTAACACAATCATGTTCTTTCGTTTCCATTTGATAGATATTGTCTATGTCAGCTACGCATTATTATTCTTTGACTGGTTATGTATATCTTACTCCTTCTGTTAGATCCAAGGAAACAATTACTCTCATATTGTTTCCTTCAAATATCATGTATATCTTCTTCAAGTTAATTATGGCCATATTGTTAAATTCTCAGTCAATTCCAAGCAATGCATGACAAGGGATACTATCATCGATGATCTCTATTACTTCAAAATCAACAGTAGTGCAAACTCCTTCAATATCCATTGTGACACCTTGTAGTCATCCTAGAGGGAAGATCTTTTAGTTGATTTTCCATCCTTAACTGAATAGGAGACCACTGTAGCTTCGGCTTACCCATTAATTCCCATGTTTTCTTCATTAAGACAATAGCATCAGATCCCAAATCCAGAATAATTTGTGTGGAATTTTCCTGTAGATTCACAAGCTCATGCAATTTACTAAAACACGGGACAAGAATCTACTTCTACTTTCAACCAGCAGAAGCCAATAGATCGATGAAAACAATATGAACAAGAAGAAGACAAATCAATGGCACATAAAACAATAAATTTCTCTAGGGAAAGCCACTGCTCAAAACCTCGATTATATGTATTGCTTTAATAAAAAATATGAGTGAAGATACAAAGCTTGTTCTCACAAGAACAATTCTGCACAATTATGCTCCACTCTCTACCTCACAAGCCTGCTATTAGCCAACACTTACCCAATCTCCACTTCCTTCCAAGCCCCTATTTCCTTGCTTAATTCCTATCATGAATAGCTCGTATTTAAAGGGAATTCATGCTTCCAAAAATGCGGAATCCAAACATAGGTCCTTCTCTGATTGCATGCATGATACTTACAACTCAGTAAACCATACAATTGGTAGTACATTGTCCCTGCACGCTAGTCTCAACTAGATCTTTCTCTGAACTGACATGCATGAATTTCTCATGAGGGAATTTTGAGTTAACTGGAGTAACACTTATGGATGCACCAGTGCACCAACCAAATATTAGTCCTCTATTAGTTCCACAAATAGTTAAAACTAATTTAACTAACCATAACTCAATAAACAAATTTATCTAATTACAACTCAATTTAAACTCATACTGGACCCCTAAAATTTAGGGAGAACATATATATGACTATAGAAAGACTTCCAACTTGAAATTCCTAAGCTAATTAAGTTAAATAAACTTAATTAACTATTTACAAGTTGTTATGAGAATGAATTCGATTTTAATTCTCAGTTTAATTCAAGGACAAATTAAATTGGAATTTCTTGTTTCCATTTCTCAACATTCCCTCTCAACAAGAAAGGGATTATCAGCTACCCTGATCCTGTCTCTGTGAAACTTGAATTTACATCTTGACAATTCCTTCATCAAAATGTCAACATCTTTCTCCTCTGTGGGAATGTACTCTAACAACATGATCCGCCTCAATACACAATCTCTGAGATGATGATATTGGATATCAATGTTCTTGGACCTATCATGAAAAAATGGATTTTCATAGAGTTTGATACAACTCTGATTATCGTAGTAAATCACTATTGGATCCATCTGCTGACCAAACAAACCAACCAGGATCTTCCTCATCTAGATGGTCTCACATGTTGCCTGACTTGCAACCATGTACTCTACCTCTGCTGAACTAAGTGCAACTAATCTTTGTTTCATGTTGTACCAAGGAACTGTTGCTGACCCAATACTGAATATCCCTCCTGATTTGCTCTTCCTATCTGATGGCCTCCCTAACCAATCGTCATCGATGAAGCCTTGAAGCTTCACTCCCTCTGTCCGTTTGTACCATAATATGTATTCAGTAGTGCCCATGAGGTATCTCAATAAATGCTTTGTTGCCTTCCAATACAGCTTTGTAGGCCTAACAATCACTTGACTAAGCTGGTTAACTTCATAGCACAAATTTGGTCATGTGTTCCCCAAGTACTACCTCTCCCGAAGTAGCATCCTCCTTCCTCCAATTGCCAGCTAGAGGAGTCTCCATATGCTTGCAACTCCACATGTGGAACGTCTTGAGTATCTCATTGACATACTTTCCTTGAGACACAAACATCTCCCCATCACCCTACCATACTTCCATGCCTAGAAAGTAATGCATGAGCCCCAATTCCTTCATCTCAAACTCTCTTGCAAGGTCCTCCTTGCAATATTTGATATGCTAATCATCACCTATCAATATGACATCATCAACATAAAGTACAATGATCACATTTTACCTTCCACCATTGTGTGGCATAGGTTCGCATCTGCTTCACTCTTCGTGAAGCCCAAACTGGTGAAGTAGCTATCTATCCTGCTGTACCAAGCACGAGGTGCTTGCTTCATCACATACAACACTCTCTTGAGCCAGCACACATTTGACTCATGGTCAAAGGTTTCAAAACCTTCAGGATGCTCTATGTACACCTCTTCCTCAATCATGCCTGTTACGCAGTAATTTGTCACCGTTGGTCACTGTCCTTGTTACCCCCGCTGTCACACATTGGAGGACACATTTACGGACCTGTGACCAGTGACACAACTTGAAAACACTTGCATTGAGGTCTCCTAAGTATGAACTTCAATATCCCTAAAGACACCCTTTGAAGATTAACCTTGGAAAATGCCCTTTTTTCATTAGCGCGGGTCCACAATGTCTAACCCGCGCCA
>APFE031541309.1:0-18879 GCA_000404065.3 Pinus taeda | reverse complement strand
GACTGCTATTCCTGAACCTTTTTTCGTCAGTCACATTCCATCTCAAAAAATCATTACACTCGTTTTGAGTCGTTGATGTGGGATACATCAAGGCCCTCCTGTGACGAGTTGCTTCTTGTCGACATCAGCACATTATCCAAGAAGTTGACTTAGAAACACCCTTCCAGTACCTTGAGGCTTGCATATATCAATGGAAAGTTTCTCACTTCCAGTGATAGGTGACATCATTGGCCTTCGACTGAAATACTATGTATAGTGTTCAACATCAAAAAATTCATTCACACCATGTAGAATGTACTGCAATGCCTTGAGGATCATTATCATTATTAGTGACTTCTCTCGCATTTGTTAACAACTTACATCATTGGTTGTTAATCAGAGAGTGTCTTCCCATGTTCGACTTCAAATCACATACTCATATTGTTAGGCTTGTACTGGAGCCAACAATTGAACACCATAGAAGACCCCAGATCTAGTTTCATCCATCAAAGCAACGATTTCAGGAGAGTATTAATCATCTATAGGATGGCTTTACACAGATGGTCATCCTATCATGGGTTTATATCTTTAGACGACTATTTGATTTATGTACATGTAATGAAAAGTTTATATGCTGAGAATGGGTATGCCTTCCATCAGCGATTCATGAAAAATCCAAAATATCATGATATTATGTATTGTAAATCATGCAGGTCACCATCCGCATCAGAACCTCCTCATCACATTGTAAAGCATATCACTCGACATTATCATTTTTGAATTCATGCTTTAGGGGGAAACTATTACAGGTCTATTTGGGCACATCACTCCCATCATTCAGATCAATATTATTAGGGCTCATCAACCCCTAATTCATTTCCTACATGCCCTAGAAAAGTCATTGCATTGAATGCCATCTTTTTTGAGAGTTTCTTTGCCTGAAGACATCCTGGAATGACTCCTTGAGGGACCATCGCAACCTTGGTCAGGGATAAGTGCTCTGTAGAGAAATTAGGCCCATTCAAGCCCGCTCTATAGAGCACCTAGGCCCACGTTGACTGCGTTGGGCACAATTGAGTGAAATCTTCATAGGGTTCTGGGAATATTCTTTCATTCTAGATCATTCTATAAGATTCCCACCTCTTATCCTCTCCTATGAGCTCAAAATTGGATAGGGAATGAATCAAATGACTCCTATCCTCTCATCCCTTCCTCCATGGAAACTAACTCCTAAATTTGAAATCCATTCAATGCCCAATTTATGACAAAACAATCTCCATTTCCATATAAATTGAGCAGTCATCATAGTGATCAGGGGATGGGCTTTGAGAATTTGTACGGAGATACTATTGGTGTGAGGTTTGATATTGTAAGAAAGTATTGTTATGCTATTGGAGTGTTGTGCTTTTGGTGCGACGAAGGATGGAACTCAAGCTGAATGAATAACATGTGATCAGACTTCTTTGCTGTAACTCTTCCTTCTACTTAATAAAGTTGTTTACACCTTTTCCCATATTCTTGCCTTTATTTATGATGATTATATGTGTAAATTGTTTCGATTCCATTTTCTTATAGTAGATATATCTCTGGCTTTGATTGATTTTTATCCTGTGTTTATGATTGCACGTACTTATTGAGCAGATTCAAATCAAGAAGGAGCGACGAGAGCTATTCACAAGACACAAATGGAAGTGAAAGATAACAAGTAGGTCCCTTGCCTTATTTATCTTCTATAGGAAAAGGTTAAACTCTTTAAATCTATTGTTCTAGGTATAGCTACCCACCTAAGGGAATTGTATTTATCCGTAGATGCAAAATTCCACATAACAAAGAGGTGCATTTGAACTTCATGAAAGATTTGTTGTGTTCTATGTACCTTCCCTCCAAAGGATTGTGGATCAGACGGAGTCTTCATATAGTCCTAATATATGATCTTTTATCACACCCGGGGTTTCTTGGTCTTCTTATATGATGATTATATTTTCACCCTAGATCCTTAAGTGTCATCTAGCCTGTTCTCCTTCTTCATTTCCTTCTTCATCATATTTCCATAGCATGATAGAATTACTATATCTAAAATCCACTCAAGACAAGACAATATTAGTTTTGAAAAGTGTAACTAGGTTCAATTTTCATAATCACATGTAATTCTAACTTTTATAAATGATGTAATGAAGAAAAAGAAATTCTTTTTGTAAGTCGTGCTTCACTGGTTTCATGAGAAAGTGGTTTTATTTTAGATGGCTCCCATTAAGAGCCCTAGGGTTCATCATTAAAATTCAAAGAGTTTATTTCGTGTATGAAGAACCCTTCTTGGGGATATAACTGCATATTTGAGTTTATAATATGTCTAGAAAACCCTCCAATGATAAGCACTAGTTCTACTCTTGAAGTCAGGCTCAAAACAAAAAATAAACTCATGTTGGATTAGCTTATATGGAGACACATCTATTTGTAATGTCATGTCGACTTAATATATGGGAAAATCCACTATAAATAGGAGTGAATGATTTTCACATTAGCACATAGAATAGTTTGATATATCTCTCAATTTTTTGGTACACAAAGATAGAGAGAATTTTAGATGATGACACGATGAAGTTCATATGGGTCATCTATGACTTCGTAAGAACAAAAGCTCATATTATATTTAAGATCGGTGTGACTATTTCTATGCCCTAAACACAATCACATTGTTTGAGTGAAGGATACAGTTATGTGAGTATTTAAGAAGTTTTCTTCACCTGTTTAATTCAGATCATAGTGTTAATGACAAGAAAAGGAACAAAAATTCAAACTTCAAGAGTAGAATTTCGGTGCGACAATAGTAGATCACAGGTTGGTCAAGAAACCATAGTTCAATCGTATATAGAGGCCATAGTTTAGGTGCTTTCAAGGAGCTATTACTCAGTAATGTATTACTGCATTTCAATGTTGCTACAATGGTCATAATTTGGTGGCTTTACATTGACATGTTCTTTTGACATGCCTAATATATATTTAGTTTGTTGAATGGACAATCTCAGTTGGAAGAAGTTCAAAGACGAAGAGGAGTCAAGAAGAAAAATAGAGAACTAGTGTATTGGTCTTGGAGTGGCCAATAGGTCAAGGGCCTTTGTATTAGTATTCATCAATTGGAATCTCTATAATAATAATTTGTGCAGGCTTCCATCTTAAAGAGTGAGGGGATTTGGCCCTAGATCATAGCCTACATTGTGTTTCGCTTATCTATTTATGTTCATGCATTAGTTATTGTTTGATTAATAAGAGCACCAATAAACGAAGAAGAATAAGATCCTAATCTAAACAAGTAAAAGACATTCACAAGTAGTCACTAATAGAAGAGAAATAAGCTAATGATAATGCCCTAGATTTCTCAACATGGTATCAGAGCTAAATTCAAAGGGCATCTAATAAAAGAGACACTCAAGGTTTCAATAAAGGTATCAAAGCAAAAGTTCATGATCTACATTGAAGATTGAAACCATATATCTAAGAAGTAGTCTACACTAGTAAAAGTTTTAGATCCTCTAAGTCATCATTAAAAGACCACAAAAACCCTCATCAAGTCAAAGAGATCTACAATACAAGGTAGACCAAAGTATAAACTTCCAAGAGAATTACTTCAAGGACTTAGATCACATCATCTTAGAGAAAGTAAAAACTCTAAAATCATTTTTGACGTACACTCATTTGCCATCGAAGAATTCGAAGCATCTTGAAGGCTAGGAGGCATTTTCGCCATCTTCAAAAGTTGTAAGGAAGGCTCCCTCTCATTGAAGCAAGTATCCTCTCCTTATCCTTGAAGAAGATCATTTGAGGAAGAAGAAAAAATAGCATCATCAACAAAGAGAGCTAGATATAAAGGTGTTGACATCACAAAAGGAGAAATCATGTTATTGAAGAAGTGGAACTAATACATATTCTTCATCCACCATCAAAGTGATCAAGTTGAAGATTTAATCTTCACTTTTCAATTAAGTATCTTTAATTTTATAATCAAATTTGGCAAAATGACTTCTTTTTTGTAAGGAGATCTATTAGCTCATTGGGTCATGAAAATTCCTTGTATGGAAAAGGAGGACAGCCATACTACAGAAAAGTGAAGTCATTAACCATATCAATAGAAAGGTATCCTATGAATATGTGGAAAGGGATTCTTATGAAAGGTCCCCTCATATTGCAGGTTTTAAACCCGTATAGAAATTACCTTCATGCAAATTCTAAAACACAGACAATAAATAATGCGAGAGAATAACACATAAAACACATATACACAAATATTTTCCCCTGGATCCGAAAACTGGGGCTACTGGCTTGATTTTTCATTATGTTCCTTTCAATGTTACAATACATGTATATACATACCAAAGCATCCAATACCATGGACCGAAAACCATTGTGCCCAAAACCATGTGCAAAAACCATACACAAAACAAGAGATGGGTTCACCCACATAATATAGTCTCCAAAAAAAAATCTCTGGGGAGCTGCCCTCAACCTTGTCGAGGAGGGCTAGCCGCCCCCATCAAACCCCCCATACAAGGGGGGCTGTCGTCCCTTCTATGCAAAAAGGTGGGTGCTTCACCCTTCCTCTAACCCCCTAGTTAACTAGGGGAGATAGTTGTGGAAAGAATATAACAAAACGCAACAGTTTCCCACTTATTGCTTTCTTTCCACAGGGGGCCATAGGAGAGCTTAGTCATTTATCCAGCCCTGCAATGCCCATTTTTTCTCTACACCAAGAGAAATTCTCACAGCTCACAGATTTTGTAAATGCATCTACAGTATTCTTCAGAGTCTCCACCTTTACTAGCAACACCATTTTTTCTTCTATCATATCCCTCACAAAATGATACTAAATATCAATGTGTCTCTGAATGGTAAGCAAGATTCTTTACCGAGAAAATTTCACTTTGGCTATCACAGTATGTTCTTATAGCTCCCTGTACTAATCGCATACTTGAACACAATATCTGCAAAATAGACTCCTTCCTTGCTTGCATGAGTGGTTGCCATGTATTCCTCCTATGTAGTTGATAGTGACACTACAAATTATTTCTTACACATCCAACTAACTACACCTCCAAATAGGATAAACACATACCCACTTGAAGATTTTCTCTTATCCAAAGCTCCAACCGAGTTTTCATCAACAAAGCCACGGATATCCAGCACTCGGTCAAATCCTATTCTTCCTTTGTAGAAAAAACCATAATCGCTAGCACCATGCAAATACCTGAAAACTCACTTCACTATTTTATAATGCTCGTTCCCTGGTTTTCACATTATCTTGCTCAATAATCCCACTGCATGTAAAATATTTGGTCTAATATAGACCATCGTATACATCAGGCTACTCACTACAGTAATAAATGGAACATGGGACATTTCCTCTCCCTCTTCTTGTGTCTTTGGACACTGTTTAACAGATAACTTTACACCTACAAGAATAGGAACCTTCACCGGTTTACTATCCTACATATTAAACCACTACAGTATTCTCTCAATATACTTCCTCTGGTTT
This sequence comes from Pinus taeda, assembly GCA_000404065.3. Classification (NCBI taxonomy): domain Eukaryota; kingdom Viridiplantae; phylum Streptophyta; class Pinopsida; order Pinales; family Pinaceae; genus Pinus; species Pinus taeda. Next base: position 13,373 of record APFE031541309.1, on the reverse strand, counting down.
AGCCAGAGCTTCCTCTTTCCCGATCACTTTTAATTTCCATGCGCAAAATATAGTTTGCAGCACTAAGATATTTCATGTCGAATTTGGAGGACAACTAGGTCTTCAAATCCTAGATAATTTCTTTGTCATTTCCAATCAGCAACATAACATCCACATACAAGACCAGATAAAAAACATGGTAACCAATTAATTTAAAATACACACAGTGATCTTCTTTGCTTTTGGTGAAGCCAAGTCCCCATATAAATGTATCAAATTTTTGATACCACATCCTTTGTGACTATTTTAACCCATAAAAAGACTTCTTTAACTTGCATACAAGTTCTTTCTTACCATTCACTGCAAAGCCTTTAGGTTGCTTCATGTACATCTCTTCTTCTGGATCCCCATGAGAAAATGTTGTCTTCACATCCATCTTCTCTACCTCAAAATCAAAAGTAGTAGCAACAAATAAAATAAATCTAATAGAAGCTACCTTCGGAACAAGAGAAGAAAATATCACCAAAATCAATTCCCAACACCTGAGAATAACCATTTTCTACCAACCAACCTTTGTATTTCTCCACCTTTCCTTATCCATTTGTCTTTTTTTCAAACACCCATTTACTGCCAATGAGTTTCCTTTCATCCAGCAACTCCACTAGATCCCAAGCCTCATTTTTGTGCAAAGATGCCATTTCATAAACCATGGCCTCTTTCTAGAGCTTTCCATCCTCTGAATCTACTGATTCCGTCACAATTTTGGGATCATAATCAATAATAGATAAAGAAACATTTTAATAGAAATTAAATGGACTATAGATTTCTAGTTGGCTTCTTTCTTCAAATGATTTTCTCATAACTAGAATTTGTGGCTCTTCATCTTCTCATTCCTCTTCTGCTATAGAGTTTGATTCTTCCTCCTTAAACTCAAACTCTATCTTCACAGGTTCCTTTGATTTGAATTCATGTTTAATAACATCTTTCACCTCTCTGAACACCACATCTTAGTTGTACATAACCTTCCTTATTACAGGGTTCTAAAGCTATAACCCTTTAAACCATCTTTAGCGCCAATAAATATGCAGCTTTCAGATTTACTATCCAGCTTTGTTCTTTTGTCCTTTGGAACATGTGCATATGCATCACATCCAAATACCCTCAAATGTCAAAGAAAGGGTTTCTTACCAGTCCATAACTCTTGTGGAGTCTTACCCTCCAACGCTAATGAAGGTGATCTGTTGACAAGGTAACATGTTATCTCCACTATCTCTACTGAGAATTCTTGTCCTAACCTGGCACCTCTGAGCATGCTTCTTTCCCTTTCCATCAACATCTTATTCATTCTTTCTGCAACTCCATTTTTCTTAGGTGTGTATGTAGTAGTATTCTGTTGTTCTATAACACACTTCTTACAAAATTGTTCAAATTCCTTCTTGCAATACTCCCCACCATTATCTGTCCTTGACACCTTTATATTCTTCTCTGTCTAGTTTTCCAGCAGAGCCTTCAATTTTTTAAACCTATAAAAGACTTCAAATTTCTTCTTAAGGAAATATATCCATGTATTCCTACAGAAATCATCTATAAATGATACATAAGACACACACTTACCCAATGATGGAAACTTCACAAGTCCAAACACATCACTGTGCACAAGTGCTAATATCTGTTTTGCCCTCTTACCACTAGAGGGGAAACTCACCCAATTCATCTTCCCATATACACAATTTTCATAGAAATCAAAATCCAGAGAGCTATTAGCCATACCTTCTACCACACCATTACCATGAAGGATTTGAAGGAACTTCTCTCCAATATGTCCAAGTCTTTGATGCCATAGCAAGGTATTTTCTCTACAGACCACTACCTTTTTTGCTCCACTTTGAGCAACCACAAAATTGTTGAACCCATCAACAATAGTGTTACCTTACAATTTGTATAGACTTCCAATCTAAACTCCCCAGATCAACACCAGTGCTCCCCAAACCATCTTGTAGGTATCTTTCTCGAACATTATTTTTACACCTGCATCCTCGATCTTGCTTACAGAAATCATATTTCTGGTCAATGCAGGAATATGTAGAACACCTGGAAGTGTGTTCTAATTCTTCCACCTTGCAACCTCAACTTTACTATTTTGTCACCAACGATTCTAAGCTTCTTGTCATCCCCTAAGAAGACATCACCACCATCATATTTCTCATACTCACAGAACCACTCTCTATGGGGAGTGAAGTGGAAGGATGCACCTGAGTCAATAAACTAGGCCTCATCATCTACATGTGCACATGAAAAAACCATGTTCACATCCCCACCTTCATCTAAGGTGGTTTTCACCTTTGTAGAAGGAGCATCATGAGATCCCTTTCCTTTTTCAGAAGCTTTAGACTTACAATCCCTTTTGTAGTGCCCTTCCTTTATGCATTTCCATCACACCTTTACAGGTTTTCCTGGAGATTTGAATCTCCCTCTAGATTTAGATATCCCACTCGATGACTTATTTTTGTTTCTATTCTGGGAACTTCCTCGTACAGACAATACATCACCATTTTGCCTCTCCATATTTTTCTGCCTCATCTCCTCCATGAACAAGGATGAGACTATTCCATCAAACTGCAAGGCAGTTGCATTTCTACCTATTGCAATAACGAGACTGTCCCACGAATCTGGTAGAGAACACAATAAACTAACGCACTTATCTTGATATGAAATTTTAATATCAATAGATAATAACTGACTTACTACAATATTAAACGTGTTCAAATTCTCTATCACTGAGTCTCCATCTTTCATCTTCACATTATACAACTTTTTTCGTAGGAACAATTTATTCACGAGAGACATAGATTCGTACAAAGTCCCTAACGTGTCCCACAAAGCCTTCGTCATAGCTTCCCCTTATACATTCAACAATACTGAATCTGAGACACACAATCGTATTGTGCTCTTTACCTTCTGATCCAACTTCTTCCATTCTTCATGAGACACTGTCATTTGTTTAGTATCTGGATCTACCATGATCCATTGATCTTTATCCACCAATAGATTCTCCATCTTGAGTTTCGGCAACTCAAAACTCTGACCATTAAATTTCTTGATCTCTATCTTTTCACTAGTCGCCACCTTCTTTCACCACCAGAATCGATCCCGCAGATCTCCCATTGAACAGGGTCTATGAAAGGCCCGAGCAAAACCCCGTAAAAACAAAGGAGTCCCCTCGAAGCCAAAACAACTTTGATATCAAATGTAGGTTTTAACCCCGAATAAAAATCAGCTGCATACGAATTCTAAAACACGAAAAATAAACAATGCGAGAGAATAACCCATAAAAGACATATACATAGAGATTTTCCCCCGGATTCCAAAACTGGGACTACTAGCTTAATTTTTCATTATTTTCCTTTCAATGTTACAATACATATATATACTTGCCTAACATACAATACCATAGACTAAAAACGATCGCGCCGAGAACCATGTGTGAAAACCATGCACAAAACCATAGGTAGGTTCAACCCACCTAATATAGTGTACAAAAAAAAATTCCGTGATGCACTTCCCTGAATCCCATAGAGTTGGGATAATTTCCCTACTTAAACCCCCATATAGGCGGTGCTACTGCCCGCACTACACAATGGGCACAATGAAGGGGGAGCTCCACCCACCCTCTCACCTCCTGATTAACTAGGGGAGCTAGTCTTGGAAAGAATATAACACAACCCAACACATATAGCAGTATTGGAGACATCAAATAGATATATATCATCGAATGGTATAGATATTCTTTGAAGATGTGATAAAGAAGGTCACATCACCTAGATTTGATCTACTCAAATTAAGGGAATAACAGGATAAAGGATTATCTTCATAAAGATATTAATTGCAAGATCTGGGAGAGATAATCCTCATTATTCTAAATGCACTAACTGATGACCAAGGTAACCATGTCTATGAGGATAAGACAACTATCTCATTCAATAACTTTTGACTTCTCTGAAAGATAGAAGGGGATAGGTTGAGGAAAAAAGTGTTGAAGGACCAAATGAAATGATTCAACCATTTTATCAAAAAGAAAGAAGAAGAATAGATGAAATTCAATGTTATGGATTATGGACATTACAAGAGTAGATTTTCCTAAAGAGACAATATAAAAAGAGGAAAAGAAGAAGTGTATATCACCAAAGAAATGGAGCCAAAGAGAAGAAGTCTAAGAAAAGAGGAAGTAATATATCTTTGCTATGTTAAGACAACATCCCTCATAAAAGGTATTGTCATATCTCCTAAATATTTTATAGGGGATGGGTATAATAAATAATAAGATGCATCGTGACATCATCGATAAATTAGAAACATGAGCAAATGACATCACCATAAGAAACAAGAATTATGTCTGATAGTCAACCTTGAAGTAGATAGCTCTTAGCAACCTCATTAAAATATCAATGGAAGAAGTCATTCAAGAAAAATCTCATAAAACATCAGTCAAAAGGGAAACATCACGTGAATAAGGATATGCGAGATCCTCAATATTATCTCATGGAATCCTCATCAGAGGATTCACCAATATAGAGTGGAAGAAAGTGTTTCATGACGAATTCCAACTTGTCTAATTCATGGATTGATGGTATGACAACATAAAAGATGAAGCAGATGAAGGGGTTGAAGATATTGTCGATCAAGGAAGTTGTTGAAAGAAGCCTAGATGACATAAACGTAAATGAGCTATGCATTCTTATGTTTGATTTTATAAAGTCATGTTGTATGGTTTCAGGAAACATGGATCATTTCTCGATCATGAGAAGAATGATGAAACGAAAGGAATCTCCTCCTACGAAAGCCTTTCGAAAGGCATGGGTCACAATAGAAGAAATCAATATAATATGTCCTCATATGAAATATGAGATGGCCACATACAATTGAATAAATCTGATTGGAAGCTCCTGTAAATGAAATGTGTGAATAAATCAAGGAAGATATCATGAGATATGAAAACATGGCAAACGTAATCAACATCCAAAATAACAAGAAATATTTGATAGGAAATTTCCTAGAAATACATCAAGACTCTGATGGAAGTTTGAAAAATATGGAGACCCTTGACAATGGATATCTTTGGGAGATGTGTCAACATGGAGGATGTTGATGCACACTGGAAGATGTCATCATGAAAGATAATCACCAAGGTAATTTCGATTTAAGTGTTCATTTGCTATTTTTGAACAAATATATGGATGGGCTTATGCAAGACTGCGAGAGGGAAGAATCGTGGATGACTTACAAAACGATTATATATAATGATGTAAGATCCTTCTGAAAATATATCATGAAGAAAGAAACATGATACAAAGCAAGGCCAGATGAAGACGAATATATTATTTTTTGATGAAAGGAATATTGACATGACTGGCCTACAAGTGAAAGTGATGGATGGTATGTGACCTATGAAGAAGCTATGAAATATGAAGGCTCCTTGATAAAAAATTTCATGACATCAAAGGAAGGATCTCTTTAAAGAAACTATTTAAGAAGTTGTAGGCCCCCAACTAAGAGGGAGCCTGAAATTCCTAAGGCAAGATGGAGCTTAGGAACATTCATTTTGTAGGAATGAGTACATTCCATTATTGGAATTGTTATATCCTCCCTAATTGAGAGGGAGAGATAAACACATAGTTCTAGTGTTCATATGTGAAGAAGGAATGGATGATTAGGTAATCATATGGCATCCGATGCTCTTTGAAGACGGATAGGGCATCCAAGACAAGAGTAGTCATAGTGGACTGATATTCTCGGAGGACTAGCTACCCAAGGTAAGAATAGTCCAAAGAAGGTCATAGTTTGTGAACACTAAAGTGGAGTATGTACCTTGAGAGACAATGATTTTGGTATCTATGAATCATTGGTCTCAATAGCATTGTGCTTTAATCATGTTGATAGAGTTGTTAGTCAAGGCCTTTTTATGTGACAATGTTGGTTGTCATGATGCTAGAAAAATGGGTTACCAATCTGATTCTTCTTATTAGAAGTTATTTAGATTGAGAATGACAAAGTACCATTATGAATACCTCCCTCATTAAGAGGTAGTGTTAAAAAGTGTAACTAGGTTCTCTCTTCATAGTGAAATGTAATTGTGACTTTTGTGAATGATGTAATGAAGAAAATAAAATTATTTTTGTAAGCCTTGCTTCATGGGTTTCATGAGCAAGTGATTTTATTTTAGATGGCTCTCATTGAGAGCCTTAGGATTGGTCATTAAAAGTTAAAGTGTCTATGTCATATTTGAAGAGTCCTTGTTGGGGATATAACATTGTATTTGAGTCTATAATATGTCTAGAAAGCACTCCAACAAAAAGCACTAGTACTACTCCTTAAGTTAGACTCAAAACAAAAAAGAAACTCATGTCGGCTTAATTTATATGGAAACACATATATTTGTAATGTCATGTCACTTAATATATGAGACAAACCACAATAAATAGGAGTGAAGGATTTTCACATTAGCACATAAAACAATTCAATATATCTCTAACCTTTTTGGTAGACAAAGACAAAGAGAAGTTTATATAATGACACAGTGAAGTTTAGATGGGTCTCTTTATTATTTCAGAAGAGCAGAAGCTTAGATTATCTTTAATACCAGTGTGATTGTTTTGGTTCCCTAAAAACAATCACATAGATTGAGTGAAGGCTATAGTTTGGTTAGCACCCAATAACATTTTTTTCACCTGTGTAATTCAGATCACAGTGGTAAAGACAAGTAAAGGAACAACAATTCGAAGTTTAGAAGGAAAATTTTGGTGCCACAATAGTATATCATAGGTGCATCAAGAAACCAAATTTTTTTGGTATATAGAGGCCACAATTCAGGTGATCTAAAGGAGATATTCCTCGGTAATGTATTAGTGTCTTTCAATTGTTGCAATGGTCACATCTTGGTGACTTTACATTGACATGTTTCGATGCCATGCCTAATATATATTCATTTTGTTGAAGAGATGATCTTTTTTTGAAGAAGGTTGAAGAGGAATATGACTCAATAATAAAAATAGAGCAACTAGTTTCTCGGACTTGGAGTGCCTAATAGGTAAAGGATCTCGGTATTGGTATTCGACAATTGGAATCTCTATATGAAAATATTGTGTGAGTTTTCCTCTCAAACAGTGAGAGGTTTTAGCCTTGACTCATAGCCTACATTCTATGTCTCTTGTCTATTTATGTTCATTCAATGGTTGCTTTTGGATGAAGAAGAACACTAATAAACTAAGAAGAAGAATATCCTAATGTAAAGAAGTAAAAATCATTCACAAGCAATTATTAATAGAAGAGAAATCACCTAATGCTAATGCCCTATATTTCTCAACAATTAGTTTGATAAACACCTAGCCTAAGATGTTGCATGCTAATCCATTGACTGAGCCATTGTTGGTATTAGGTCAGTGGGGAAGGCTTAGTGATGGGGCTATCTTGAGGGATAAGATTTTGAAGTTCCCACTGAGGGAAAAAAAATTCACATGGCCCACTAACGGAAAAAATTGTGTAGTTTAATGAGGTAGTGGAGGTTGTGGGATGGGTTCCTAAGAGGAAGAACTATATAGTTTTAGGAGGCAAGGGGGAATGCACAGCTGAGACTGTGAAATGTTGAGCTCAAGGATTCTTGAAGGAGAGAACTATGCAGTTTCTCGAGATAGTGATGTTCCGCTGAGGGAAAGGACACTAAAAGAAGGATATGCATAGTTTTGGGTGCCAAGGGAGAATGGGCTTTTGTGCATTACCCAGTTCTAGCAGACAAGGGAAAATCTTGAGGGTTGAAGATAAAAAGTGCTATTTTAGGAAGGCTATACGAGGCTAGGTTGCTAGGAATATTCTGGAATTTGGCTAAGAGTGGGATCAGTGGAATCGATGTGAACAGTGACAGAACTTCATTGCAACCACACACTTGGACACTTTGTGACACAATGTAGATTATCCAAAACATATGAAAACATACTTCCCTGAACGTGACAACCATTGTGGCAACTCACGAGAAGTGTGACACCAAAGATAGACTTTGTGATGATAATTAAGAGACCTGTGTAATAGTTTGTGAAACTTTGGAAATAAGTGAGAAACATGTCTATATGATGAGAACAACGTATTTTCACAAATATTTCCCCTTGAAGGAAACCAAAACTCTCCTTTGTATGACAAGTGGTAATTACCATGCCTAACTATGACACTTTCTATATAAATATAAAAGTGTGAATGACACTTGATATCCAAGAAGGGATATTGAAATCATTAGCTAACCAATAAGTGACTAAGGAATGACTGGTCATAGGATCGATAGTAGGCTCCAAAATTTGAGTGTAGGCAAAAATTTTGGAGGTTGTTGCAACTGCCACAACACTTGGTGAGACACTGGTAGAATCAAAATTCTTTTTCTTGGTTAGTTTCTTCTTTGAAGGGCCTAGGTTCTTCAGAGAGTATGATTCATCATGCACATCACTTTGGCATTCCCACTTAACCCATGAATAGACATGGTACCCTATATATGTTCTCATTTGAATACAACATAAGGCTCATCATAATCACAATGTTTCGGTTTGGGAAGGGTAGTGCACCTCGTGAGCTTAAGATTTTTCAGAGTATAATTCTTCATCTCTGGTGTTGCTCCACTCCTAGGAGGCCTATATAGTACCCTGACAAAATCACACAGGAACAAAAACATGGCATTTCTACTAGTGATCCTAGACAATACCCTCATCGAGATTCATGCTTCACCTCTCTGTGCATGAAGCTCTTCTCTTCTTTCCCCCTTATTTATTTATTTAAAGATAATTGTGCATTTGCACTTATTTATTTTGGGGCATGTTGTTCTCTGGAACAATCCCCCCATTTATTTTACATAAAGAACTTAGGAGATGATTTTACAAACAAATAGGGACCCTTAAAAAATAAAAAATCATAGGGATATTGTTTAGTTTAGGTATTTTCTTAAGATAAAATTTGATTTCTTAATAGATAAACCCTCATTAGGGCTTGAAGGACTTGAATAAGGCTTAACTTAAAATAAAACCCAACAATATCACATATAACAAAATTTCAAGGAAACAAGGTTTTATTTACTCTTTGGAAACTTGCGGTTGCGATAAAGGATAGCCCTTGACAACCAAAATGTATCTATTCCTTTAAAGAAATATTAAGTATCAATGATATTCCATTTTTGGTGGAAATTCCTCGAATCACAATCTTATAGAAAATGTGATATATCATAAGACCAAGGAACATCCTCATAGTGAAATGCTATTGCGTTTGGATAAACCGCAAGGGTATCAACATGCTCCCCGCTTGTATGCTTCCTAATTCCCCCGATTGTGATAGAATCTATTTATTTAAAAGAATATGCCTAAGGAAAATCATAAAGTTGTAGCAAAAAAAATGAAAGACACGCTTAGTATTAACCTATGGACATGCTACATGTGCCACATCACTTATCGTAATCACGATCACTCAAAATTGTAGGCCATATCCATTCTCCACTACTCTCGAAATCATTGATTGTGATAATCTGATAATGAAATTATCACAATCAAACATCTCTCATACTTAATAAATGGATACAGTGATATCACTATCACATATTGACGGCTTACGTGTAGATAAGTCTATTTACCATTCGAAGAGGTTTTGCGATGTGATATATTAATGAATAATAAACAACCATGCACAACCATGATTTTGGTTACTAAAGGATTGTAACGGTATTTATGATTTCAAATCCTAAGGAGATTTGTTGGTAGGTTTGGATTTATTTGCATTTAAGCTTCCCTTTCCATCATTTCAAAGCCTTATGTGATTGATGTTGGAAATACTAAGAGGGGGGGTGAATCAATATTCCTTAGAAATTAGCACTTTTAAATATTCTCAGAGGATTAGTTGATCTCCAATTACTATTAATGTTTATGTAGTAATAAAAGTAAATAAAGTAACACAGTAGACACAAGAATTTTATGTGGAAAACCCCCTCTGAATCAAAAACCATTGAATGTCTTTCTAATAAATTCTTTAATCTTCAGTGCCAACTGAAATGAAAGAAACAACTTCATAAAATTCTAGAAAATCATTCTTCTCCAACTCCCACTCAAAGGATACCCCAATGCCCTAGTTTCTTTAGTAGTCAACTCAAAGGATGCCCCAACCTCCTAGACCAACCTACCACCCTGAAGTGTTCATAGGCTCCAACCTGTAGGTGACTTCATGCACCAACCTAGCACCTCCCTGCCACCCTATAAGGACTGAAATGAGACAAGAGTGTGGATTCTCCTACCAGGAACAATGATCCATGATATAATATGATCTAGAATGATTTAGACTGAACACCCAATCACAATATGACCTACAACCCTGCCATGACATCATCCAAACAGAGACTCCTATACCTCCTCATAATGCCATTTCGACTCTAGGCAGATTAACTCTTTTACAATAATGACTCTTCCAATGATGAAACTTCTACAAATGACTTTTACAACTTTACATGATGACTCTTGGTCTTGACACTTCTTCACAATATATAGATGGTTGTTATGTCTTGAAAGGATGTTGCGTGACAATGCTTCTTTTGCTTTGATAATTCTGCTCTTGAAGTTGTACTTGAATCTTCTTCTACTTGCATGAAAAATTTGACCAGTGAAATGAATCCCAAAACAAAACAAAATACCCTTCAACTTACCTCTGCCTGCAAAACACATTTAAGTGGATATTAATGAATAAATACAAATTAAAATTACAATTCGTACTTGAACTGTGCTTGTCACTTTTGTTGTTGACTTGTTGGAGTAGGATGAAAAGACTACCACTCTTGATATAAGCACAAACTCTATGCAAGACTACATCCAAAACTAACCTAAAGATGTATGCATTAAAAACTTATGACAGACCCTAGACTTGTGATGGACCATGTTCTCAGTACAAAAATAGAGACCATTCTATCATCTATGACAAGACAGGTAACATGAACTTACAACATCATATAGATTTAGCAGACTAGGTGTAGCATTAAGGATATGTAGCATCAAATGTGTTGTATCAAGAATAGGGCGTCTGAAAAACTAATTGTGACATAGATAGATATAGAGATATAACTCAGACACTGTATATACTTACATTGTCCTACAAAAACATATGGCAGAGATCATACTCAAAATTCAAATGTAAACACTAATCATACATACCTTGTTGTAGGAGACTTACTCTTGACTATTGATGTGTGGTCCTTACTGCAGTGATCCTTGAATGCATCCCTTTTATTTCCTTCTAGGAGCTCAATATTGAATTTGTTGTATATATGTAAGTTAGGATCTACAGGGTCTGAAATTATTTTTTGTGGTATCCCTCTGAGTCCCATTTCCAACCTCACAGGTCTGATTAAGATTTGATTCTTCAAGAAAAAGTTATGGCCAATCTACCGCAATGACCTAATTATAGACTAGTTCAGTAGAGCAAACTTTTACGAAGTGCCATATGTCACTGTTGTAACCTTCAACCATGAAAACACTACTCAACAACCTACAATACGTCCTATTTGTGTGACTATTAATGGAATTTGAATCCAGTTCTCAGAGAAAAAGTTATGTTGATTTTCCCAATGTCACCTATTTGACATCGAATTCGGGAGTATTCAAAAACCCTAACTTAGTAATATCATATACCAAAAAATATAGCAAACCAAGATCTGAAATTTGGTCATGAGATTCATCAAGATTTTTGCTCAAATGGGTGTTAATTTCAGCTTCCAAAGCATCATACAAAAAAATTATAGCGAAAATTCCAAGATGACCTGTTTGAAGGCACAAAATCCCTACTAGAGGAAGATATGAGGGTCATTATTTATATGAATGTGTTGAGTTGAGAGGGTCCTCAAAAAGTGAACATTGGAGGGATTTTAGGAGAAATTTTTTTTCACTATTAATTATTGACTATTAAATGACCAGTGCCATGCCACAACCCCATTGGGCTTTAGCCCACTAATTGGGGTTACTAACTTCAAAAATTAAAATATCTCAAATCGTGAAGAATTACTTGGTGTGTCACATATCAAGGGAAACAACTCAATGAGTAGAACCCATCTAGAAGATCCTTGACTCATAATAAAGTAATCTTTTAATCAAAGTTCCCATGAAATATTAGTTTAGCCCCTGGTGTTGCATGGGTTGACATCAATGACAACCACTGGTCAACAATATCCCCTTTGGAATTGATAGAAGTACAAGTACTCCACTTGCAATCATGGCACCTCTTCCTACTGCCTTCTCTTTGTCTTTGTCATCAATGGCAAAGTGTAAATCCCCGTCAGAAACTATCATCTTGCGGACCTATACACACCTCCACTCCCCCTTTCTACTTAGTTAGATAAGAGAAAGATTCTAAAGATAACTTGGGATAATCCCGAGCTTTTGGAAAAGATACTCAAATGCATCATGTGGTAATGGTCTGGTAAAGATGTTAACAATTTTTTCCTTTGTGCCAACATATTCAAGTTTGATATTCTTTTTGGTGACCTTCTCTCTAAAGAAATGATATTTTACTGGAATGTGCTTTATTTTGGAATTCATCAAATGATTTTTGGAGATATTGATGGAACTCGTGCTATTGCAAAATATGGGAATAGGCTCATCAAACTTAACTTGAAGAGCTTGGAAGGTTTGTTGCATCCAGAGAACTGGAGTACAACAGGTTCTTGTCACGATGTATTCTGCTTCCACTTAGGATAACAATATTGAAGACTACTTTTTACTTAACCATGAGACAAGGAAACCACCTAGGTAGAATGCTCCTCCACCGGTACTCTTACAATCATTAACACTTCCTACCCAATTTGCATTTGTATAAGCTTGGATGACCAGATCATTTCCTTTGGGATACCAAAGACCATATTCCACTGTGCTCTTAGGATAATGAATAATTCGTTTGACGACACTGATATGAGATTATTTTGCTACTACTTGGGATCATGCTACTTGTCTAACTACCTACATCACATCTCGGTAGGAGGCTATCACATATAAGAGACTACCAATCATGGATAGATACAACCTTTGGTCCACATCATTTGATGAATCTTCTAATCTTAACTTGCAATCGGTTACCATGGCGGTAAGGACTGGCTTGCAATCTTCCATCTATAATTTCTTGAGAATTTCTTTGATGTACTTGGTTTGATATATGAATATTCCTTTATCATATTGAGATATATTGATAATCGTTAGATTATCTTGATCCACTTTCACATAGAGATTGCTTCTTAATGCTTCCTTTCTTTAATCTATAATACTTCAACTATTCTTCTCTCCCTAAACATGAAATGAAATGTCCATATTGTTCAAAGTACCTGTCTATCAATCGTAGACTTGTGT
>APFE031541302.1:73954-99149 GCA_000404065.3 Pinus taeda | reverse complement strand
TCCTCCCCAACTTTTATGGATTGCAAAGTGAGGATCCTGAAACATTTCTGTTTGAGTTTGAAGTAGTGTGCCGAACCTATGACTATATGGAAGACTCTCAAAAACTCAAACTGTTTCCTTCAACATTAAAGGGAGCTGCTTTGAAATGGTTCACGGGATTAGTCACCCAATCTATTAGGACTTGAAATGATATGAAACAAAAATTTTTGGATAGATACCTGGACTACTGCATGCCCACCAATCACAAGGATGAGGTATTCAAAATGATGCAAAAAGAAGATGAAAACTTGGAGGATTTACTTGAAAGATTTCAATAAAATTTAAAGAGAGCAAAGATGAGCAACTTAGATGAGGAAACTTTGAAAGCCCTTTTATTGAAAGCCATTAGAGATGAATCGATAGATATTTTAAACATGATGGGGAAGGGAGACATTTCTCAACTTCCACTTCGTGACATAGCAGAACTATGTGTCCATCTCTCGAGAGGAAAATCTAAAATGGGAAAAGGGCCTAGAGATCCTTCTCTTGTCAGAGAAAACAAATCTGTGACTGGATCAGTAAGTAGGGCAGAGATTGGAAATATGCTTGATGAATTCAAAACTGATATCATAGGAAGTCTTAGTGAACAACTAGACACCCTTAAAATTCAAAACAAGCAAAAAGCAGAAACTGATGCTCTAGCCATCTTTTGTCCGAAATGTAGGAAGAAACATGCTCTAAGGGAATGCTCCTTGGATGCAAAAGTTGTAGAAACATGTATGATTTTCTCAGAGAATCATGAGACCAAGGATTGTCCTTCAATTCTTGGACTCAAAGCCGTCTTTCAAGAAGATCCAATTTCAGTAGAATCTCTCTGTTTTGTTTCAAGAAGACCTTGGCAAGGGCAACAAAATCAAGGGTTTAACAACCCTATGAATTTTCAACCCTTGCCAAATTGGAATCCTTGGCAACAACCTTGGCCCCAACCTCAAAATCCATGTCAATCATGGGCACAAGGGATGCAAAATCCTCATGGGAGATTTTTTCAATTTTATAAATATCCTCCATCTTTTCAAAATCAACAAACTCCACAACTTCCAAATCAAAATCCACAACTTTCATTGCCATTTCCACAACAACAACCTTTTCAACAAAATTCAAATCCTCAACCCATGCTTCCATTTCAACAAAAGACAAATGAATTGCCCACTTAGCCATTGCCAAATCCTAATAATAAAAATCCTCAGAATACTTACATGATAGAAGGACAACAATTTCCTACCTATATGATTGTTCCTTTCAATGATGTACAACTCAGGTCTGGTAGAGTTTTAGAAAAACATTCTATAGATGTCCAAGAGCAAGGTACCTCTAAGGAGGACTCTCTTAAAGTCAATAAGGGTTCTGAGGAAGCATCTCTTCAAAACTCAAACATTCAAAAAGAGAAAGAAAAGTCAACCCCCATTGCTCCTATAGTTGAGCAACCTGCATCTTCATCCACATCTCCTTTCCTTGAAATATTACAAATTGATAAACGGGTGGAAAAACAAATCTTGTTGCCTAACTATGATTTTCTAGATGAATTAAAGAATGTCTGTATCAAGATCCCCTTGCTACAAGCCATTAGAGAGATGCCTATTCTAGCAAAAACAATAAAGGAGTTGAGTCTCAAAAGACCAGGAAGGAAACTAAGAGATACAAGAAGAATCCACCTGGTAGGGAAAATTGTAGATATCATGATGGGAAAAATTACCATGCAGAAGTATGTAGATCCCGGTAGTCCAATTGTCAAGACCCATATAAATGGGATAGAAATTCCAAACACATTGATTGACTTAGGGGCTGCTATCAACATTATGAGTAGACAGACTATGGAATAGCTTAAACTTCCTAATCTTCTTTTTACACCTACTTTACTGCAACTTACAGATAGATCAATAATCAAACCAGATGGTGTATTAGAACATATTTCAGTCTCCTTAGATTCTTGGGAATATCCAGTAGATTTCATGATTTTGACTCCCAAGAGTAATCTAGGAGGGCACCCCCTTATCTTAGGAAGACCTTGGCTAGCCACAGTTGATGCTTTCATTAGTTGTAGATCTGGGGATATGTACATTTATGATGGTAATTCGACAAAGAAATTCAATCTGTATCCTCTAGCAAAAACAATTACAGAAGTAGGAGACAATGAATGGGTCAATGATGAGGACACTATACAACCTGTCTTTACCATTTCTGAAATCAGCGAGGATAGTCAAATTCTGAACACGTTAGAAAATTTTGAGACATCTTCGGAATATGACCCCACACAATTTTAGTTAGATTCTGACATTGAATATTTATCATCAAGACAAATGTCTCTTTACTCTATGGAAGAGTTCGGTAGTTCTACCATTGAGATTTCTCCAGGAAAAACATTGAATATCAACAAAATTTTGGAAAAGTCACAACAGGAAGAACTAACCAAAATCTTGCAAAAACATTCTACTGAATTTGCATGGGAGTATACTGATATGAAAGATATTGATCCTAAAACTTGCATCCATCATATCTATATTGAGGAAAACAGTATACCAATCAGACAACCTCAGAGAAGGATGAATCCAAATCTTAGGGAGATAGTGAAAGAAGAGCTCCAAAAACTACTCAATGTAAACTTCATTTATCCAATTTCAGATAACCGATGGGTTTCTCCTTTGGTTATAGTACCTAAAAAGAATGGTAAATGGGGGTATGCATTGATTACAAGGAATTGAATAAAGCAACTTTGAAGGATCACTTTCCTTTGCCTTTTATCGATCAAGTATTAGATACATTAGCAGGAAAAAAGTACTTTTCATTTATGGATGGTTTTAGTGGTTATAATCAAATATAGGTAGCACCTGAGGATCAAGATAAGACCACATTTACCTATCCATGGGGAACTTTTGTCTATCGAGTGCTTCCTTTTGGGTTATGTAATGCACCTGCAACATTCCAAAGAGCTGTACTAGGAATTTTTTCTGATCTAATCCATGATTGTGTAGAGGTTTATGTGGATGATTTTACAGTTTATGGTGACTCATTTGAAGAAGCATTAGAAAATTTGGAAAAAGTACTTGTAATATGTAAAGAAACAAACCTTTCATTAAGCCATGAAAAATGGTTTATGATGTTTACTGAAGGTATTGTTTTAGGACATCATATTTCAGGAGATGGGATTAAAGTTGATAGATCAAAAGTTGAAGTCATCTCCAAGTTGCCTATTCCAAATTGTCAAAGAGTTGTTAGAAGTTGTCTAGGATTTATTGGATACTATAGAATATTTATAGAAAACTTCACTAAAATAACATCTCCACTCTTCAAACTGCTTACAAAAGACTGTGAATTCAAATGGGATCCTGATTGTCAATCAGCATTTGAAACTTTGAAAACAAGAATATCTGAAGCGCCTATTTTGAGAGGACCGAATTGGAAACTCCCTTTCCATATTTCTACAGATGCTTCAGATACAGCTCTGGGAGTTGTGTTGGGTCAAAAAGATTTAGTCCCTTATTCCATTTACTATACCAGTAAAAATTTGGCTCCCACTAAGTTGAACTATACTATAACTGAAAAAGAGTTCTTAGTTGTTGTTCATGCAATCAATAAGTTCAGACATTATATAACATGCTATGAAACTTTTATTCATACTGATCATTCTGCAATTAGATATCTAATGAACAAACCTGTTACTAATGGAAGAGTTACAAGATGGCTCCTACTTTTGCAGGAATTCAATATTACTGTGTTGGATAGACCAGGGAAACAAAATACAGTAGTTGATTTCTTGTCTAGGATTCAGAATACTAAAGAAGATTCTCCTATAGAGGATAAGTTTCCTAATGAATATTTATTTGCAGTAACTATTAAGACCCCTTGGTATGCAGATATTGCTAACTATTTGGTTACAGGGAAACTACCTCCACATCTATTCCCTAGTGAAAGAAGAAAGATTGTTCAGGAGAGTTCAAAATATTCATGGATTTCTAACGAATTGTTTAAAACAAGGCCAGATCTTGTGATCAAAAGATGTGTTAGGGAAGATGAAATGCCTGATATCCTTAAGGCATGTCATGATGAACCATGCGGAAAACACTTTGCTGACAAAAGGACATCCTATAAAATCCTCTCTTTAGGATATTATTGGCCTTCCCTCTTTAAATATGCAAAACAATATGTCAAAAGGTGCGACAGCTGCCAAAGAGTAGGGAAACCTACCCTTTCAAATCAAATTCCATTGCAACCACAGGTACTCATTTAACCCTTTGAAAAATGGGCTTTAGATTTCATTGGACCTATTAATCCACCATCTAAGCAAAATAAGTATATATTGGTATGTACTAATTATGTCACTAAATGGGTAGAAGCCAAAGCATTAATTTCTGCTTCTGAAAATTTAGTTATTACTTTTCTTTATGAGGATATGTTTACTCGCTTTGGTGTTCCAAGAGCAATTGTGACAGATCAGGGAAGTCAATTCACATCCAACCTGGTAGAGAAGCTGATGGAAGAATACAAAATTAAGCACAGAAGATCTACTCCTTACCATCAACAAGCAAATGGTCAAGTGGAGTCTACAAACAAAGTTCTCGAAAGTATCATCACCAAAATTGTTCATCTACACAGAAGAGATTGGGCAGAAAGGCTTCCTGAAGCCTTGTGGGCCTACAGAACTACATAGAGAAATACAACAGGACATTCTCCCTATGAACTTGTTTATGGGAAAGAAGTCCTGTTCCCCATAGAGTTCCAAGTAAAAACCTTCAAGATGGCAGTTTAGTTGGGGATGGATCTATCATAAGCCCAAAAGCATAGAATGGAGCAGTTGAATGAGCTAGATGAGATCAGACAAGAAGAAATCCTAAGAACTGATCTAGTTCAATATCAAAGAGCTAAGTGGCATGACACATACATCAAAGAGAAAAAGTTTCTCAAGAAGGAGACTGGGCATTGCTATTTGATTCCAAGTTTAAAGACTTCAAAGGAAAATTTTAGACTCATTGGCTTGGGCCATATGAGATTGACAAAGTCTTTAGCAATGGAGCGGTAAGAATAAAAACCATTGATGAATTTCAAACTCCTCTTATTGTAAATGGTCACTGATTAAAGATCTATCGTAAGCCACTCTCAAAAGAGGAATTTGTCAAAATCTTTCAAGATAATTTTGCAATAAGGCTGGTGAAGAAGAATCCTTCTTTTCCACCAGCCTAGCCTTTATTCTTTTCTGTTCTACAAAAAAAATAAATTAATAATAAATAAATAAATAATTTGTATAAGCCTGAAAACCAATCACTAATTGGCAGTCTTATATAGAAAATATAGGGCGAAAATTAGGAACTCCTGACACCCTATATTTTCCAAAAAAAAAATCTCTCTCTTTCTCCTTTTCATTCCACTCCATCTCATTTTCATTCCACTCCACTTCATTTCATTCCACTCCATTTCATTCATCTCATTTCATTCCACCAATAAAAAAATTTATGACCATTTTCATTCATTCAATCATCATTTATCCATCTCATTTAGTTATAAGATCATTGAGTTAGTGTCCGCAACTGCAAACTAATTCCGCAGCCAGTTGTGTTTTCACAGCTAGCACCCTATCATTCAACATTGGCAGATTAGATGATAGGCAAAAAAAAAAAAAAAAAATCAAATGCAAGTATGACCGAGGACATATTATGAAGACATGGGGCACCTAAAGGCATCAACAAGGCAGCTGATCAAAGGTTATGGACAACAAGTGGCAAACATTCCAAGGTATGAGTAAAAATTTATTTCAAATGGCATTTAAAACAAATTTTTTCATAGTTATTAAATCACAAGCTCCACTATATGCAATGATTAGCGTGATAGCCTCCATAACCATTTCATTCCATGACATTCCTCCATGAACCATACATTTATTTTTCCAACGGCCTCATGATTAATTCTCGGATTTAACTCAAGTTTGGATGCATTTCCACACTCCACCTGTAATTATGGGACGTGGCTGATTTGATTACGGCTCTCCTCCACCGCGTAGATTCCGCAGCCATTTCATTAATGTGTTTATGTCTACTCCACAACCGTCCATTTTAAAAATTTTGTCGTCACTCCCCTACTGTTTTATTGAAGCCACTGCTACATTACCACCTCGTTCACATAAGTTTCCGCTCTATTCTGGGAATTCACCTCGGCTGCCTGTCCTCTGTTTTTTGCTTACACTCACTGGTTTCCTCCATAAACCCTGTACATTCCCACTAGTCCAGCCATCTCACCTCCGCTAAACCCTTCTCACGCAGACGAATTGTTAGAACAAAAGGAAAAAATGGGTTTGTTGTTGAGGGCAGAGTCGGAAGGGCCCAAGTTTATGGAAGGATACCCGCAAATAAAGAATATATTGAAAAAGGCACGATGGCTTCGTTTTATTCAAAAGTTCAAAGGCTATAATAAGGAGATTACAAAAGCCTTTGGAGGTCTTTTAACAACCTGGAGGTGGAAATTGGGGACCTCAAGTTTACAGTGACCGAGGCATCCATAGCAGCTGCTATAGAACTCCCTCAAGAAGGAGAACGCTGGTTCAAGAAAAAGAGCTTTAATGAGAAAGCTTGGAGGGTTATCCTGCGCAATCCAGGTATGGATGTAACTATATTTAAACGAGGAATTCTTGTCCATGCTTTAGAAGAGAAGTGGGCAGTTTACTGTTGATTATTCAAAAGTTCATTACGTGTAAAGGCCGTTTTGGAGCAATGTATATGTATCATACTCAACTGTTGATGAACTTTTTAGAGAATCAAACCCTAAATCTGCCTTACTTTTTATTGTTGAGCTTGAAAAAGATGTGCACAACCATCCAAAAGAATATAGAGGACATAGAGCCCCACTTGTATCATCATGGGGTGGTGAAAATTTTAATTGAAGACCAATTGAAGAAAAAGAGGGATACCTGGGAACGGTTTTTAGTGAGAAATTATTTTCAAAATCCACCTGAAATTCCTGAGAGTAGTACGGCAAGAAAGAGTAGAAAAAGGGAAACTAGTGTAAAAATTCAAGACCCTCCTATTAGCAGAACCAAAGAAGTTAATCAAGAAGAGAAGCTGGAAAGAACCAAGGATAAAAAGCAAAAGAAATTGAAAGGGAAAAGAAACATAGAGGATGTCTACCAATCACCAGAACCTTCCTTAGAAGAGGACCACCAACCACTGTCTGAAAGGCTAACTCATCTCCAAGGACAATCAGCTACAACCAGGAAGAAAGAAAAATAAAAACAGAGTATTGAGGAAGAGGGCACTAGCCCACAGCATTTAAGAAGAAGCACCAAGCTTAAGGGAAAGTGGAGGAAAGCGCAAACAAAAGGACCCCATTTTATTGATTTGGGAGGAGGAACACCAGAACAACCTCCAGCTGGCCGTAGCCCACCTCATTCTCAACCAAACATTGAAACTACTCCTCCAGATGTTGACATGAGTCCTTCTCGGCCAGACTTTGAAAGCAGTCCTCATCAACAGGACTTTGGGGTCAGCCCAAGGAAAACTTCACCCGAGATAGACCCGAATCAACAAGAGATGTATGATTATATAGAATCCTTGGAAAAGAGAGCCACAGGTCCAAGCACCTCATCCATCCAGCCTCATCTAGCACAAGACGCTCAAATCCAGTCATTGAAATAGGAAATTTTTGAGTTAGAGGTCCTAAATAGACATATTAAACATGAAAATGAGGCATTAAAGGAGTATAGCATACTGGATAAGATCATTCATGACAATACCATGCTATATCTTGGACTATGGTAGAAAAAGAACAAGAAATTAAAGAAAAAGTGCAGGAAGATAAGTAGAGCACTAATTAGTCTCAAATTCAGATGCTTGATGAAGAAGCCCAGGATGTTAGCAGCACAAAGAAAGAGAAGAAGAGGGCTGGATGTACTGGCAGAAGTTCCAGAGCATATGATTTGAGGAGGGGATAATCAAAATTTTGGTTGCATGGGGACATGCAACACCTTCACAGTGGGGGTATGTTGAGCCCCGAACTTGCATCTTTCCTACACCTTTTTCTAGCTTCTTTCCATTTACTTAAACCTCCTAAGCTGTCAATATCATTGCATATTAGTCATAAAAGAGCATTTAAAGTGGTTTCTTGACTATGTCTTTGTGTTTCTACTTGAACTAGATTTTTGCTTATGAGCTGCGGAATCTTGTCACTTTCCGTAGCTGGTTCAACTTTCCGCAACTGTTTTTGTTAAATTCTACATTGCATGTGTCATCAAGAAAATCGAGCCACCTGGGCAAGTTGGAAATGGCCTGGACATGGGTCAGGTCCCATTGGTCCAGCTGGATTCGTCAAAGAAGACCATGGTCAACGGTGGTCAAGTGGTGGTCAAACCAGAGAAGTCCTATGGGAACAGGACTCTGTTTCAGGCACGTAAAGATTTTTGTGACCGTTTCTAGATATTTGGAGGCACGCTGACATCTGTAGGCTGACCACGATGTGGATCCAACAACCACTTTCAATAAGATTGCGTAATCTCGGCAACCATGCTGCTAAATCCAAGTACGTTGTTCTTCACGTGTCCTCTGTTCACGTAGTTCCCAGGAAAAACAGTTATGTAGTCTTTGTTATAAATAACGTGTTCTAATACGCATAATAGTTAATATTTTGGGATGTAATTTTGTTGTTAAAAGCCCACTGTGTCGTGACACTAGTTTCATT
Source organism: Pinus taeda (assembly GCA_000404065.3). Taxonomy (NCBI): domain Eukaryota; kingdom Viridiplantae; phylum Streptophyta; class Pinopsida; order Pinales; family Pinaceae; genus Pinus; species Pinus taeda. The sequence continues at coordinate 90,455 of APFE031541302.1, read as the reverse complement.
ATTGTGACTGCGTTCTGAAATATATGAGAAGACTTTGTTTCTGAGCATAACTTTTGATTGATATTTGTTGCCCGAGGTTGTGCAGAGGGCCCCTACACACGCCAAGGTTTTATTTCTTATTGTTGTACAGTTTCATGTTGTGTTTCTTTATGTTTATTATGCCATAGTTATTCACTTATGTATATTTCATTTACTATGGTACTAACGTTTAACGTTTTATTCTTGTCCATAATTTTACATGCTTTACATTGTTGTTAATGTTGATCAGTGTGTATGTTCCAGATTACAGTAGGCAGCCTGTGCATTTGCATATAATTTTCACAATGACTAATGACATGTAATCAGTCTTTCTGATGACTTACTTTTATTAGCTTTTAATTCCAGTTCTGTTTTGTTTACTTCAGTTTTGTTCATTGGCTTTATTAGTTAGCTTAGATATTAAATTGCTTATATCATTGTCAGTTACCTCCGAAAGCCATAGTGAGACTACTAGCGAGGGGTTAGACTATGAATTCATGTGGTTTTATTTTTAGTTTACTTTTCTGTAATTAGATAATTGGATTGCTCATTTCAATTACAATTACCTTCGAAATCCATAGCAAGACTAACTGGCGAGGGATTGAAATATGGATGATGTAATTTGATTTTAGCTTTACTTTACTTGCAATTTTTGGATTTATTTGAATACACTAGTTTAATTCATTTCTTTTACATATTAGACAGTAGCAGGAATAATGGTTTCATGATCAATAGTTCACTGTTTGTTTGATTAGAATAGTGGCACATTTTTATTTTCTTTTAGGAATTAATTTTATCACTTGCATGTTCTAAGACCTTCTAAAGTTTGAAGTTTTGGAAATCATTATAAAGGACATAATTGCCTTAAAACTTATAACCAAACTTGCCTTCTAGAAATTTAGGAATAGGAATTCCATAAACAAAGATAAAAACCCCCAAAACAATCTAAAAATCAAAAACGACAAAATTAAGAAATAGGTTATCTTGCACATATAGTGCACCAAACTTCGTCAGCTTACGAATCCCGAATTGACAATTAATATAGCAATTTAGGACACACTAAACTGACCAAACACCTTGCATTCTTTAAGGTTCTAGGGAATGACCTACTCAAGGTGATAGAGGAATGCAAGATATCTGGGAGCATGCACGGGGCCATAAACACCACTTTCATAGCCCTCATTCCCAAGACTAACAACCCCTCATCTTATAATGATTTCTATCCTATCTCCCTTTGTAACTGTCTTTATAAAATCATTTCCAAAATCATAGGCAATCAAATCCGCCCCATTCTATCCGCCCACATCTCCCCTAAACAATTTTATTTCCTAAAAGATAGACAGATTCACAAAGCCATCGGATCAGCTCAAGAGGTGATGCACTCAATACAATCCAAAAAGTTCAAATGCATGATCCTCAAAGCCGATCTCTCCAAAGCCTTCAATAGAGTAAGTTGGTTATATCTTAGAATGCTCCTTACCCATCTAGGCTTTCCTGTTGGATTTATCAAATGGATTATGTGTTACATCACCAATGTATCCTTCAGTGTTTTGGTCAATGAGGCAGCCTCTCCCTTCTTTGGCTCTGAAAGGGGCCTTAGACAAGGATGCCCCCTGTCGCCTTTGTTCTTTCTTCTTGTTATGGAACACCTAAGAAGATTGATTAAGGACATGCATCACAGGGGTAGACTCTCTGGTATCAGAATAACTAAGGACTATACTATAACCCACCTTCTCTTTGTGGATGATGTTCTTATGTTTCTAAACGGGGGAATAGGGGATCTCACTACCATCCAAACGCTATCAACCTCTTCAAAACATCTACAGGCATGGCCATCAACAATTCCAAATCCTATCTTTGAATGCTCCCCCCATGAAATAAACTTCGCATTACAAAGGTTTCCTTTCACCTTGAATCACTTAGACAAGGGCCTTAGATATTTTGGATACATATTGAAACTGCATGGATATAAGATCGCAGACTGGATATGGTTAATTACCAAGCTAGAGAAAAGACTTCATATCTGGTACCAGAAATATCTCTCTAGAGCCGACTGGTTGGTGCTCATCAAAGCAGTTCCTGAGGCCATCTCGGTCTATTGGATCCCTTGCATGGATTCCTAGAGGCATCCTCAATAGAATATAGAACCTCTGTAGCAGATTCCTTTGGAAAGGTAATCAACCTGGGAGAATATTTGCTTGAGCAAGATGGGACCTCCTATCTATATCGAAGAAGTGGGGTGGATGGGGCATAAAAAAATTGGAGGACTTTTCCACTACACTGGCGACCAAGCTTGGGTGGCATCTACTCACCTCCACCATTCTATGGACCAATATTGTTGTTGCAAAATATATCACCCCGCGAAGGCCAATGGTGTGGCTGAGACTACCTAGATGGAACAAAACAGGGATATCTAATTATGGAAAGCGGTTTTGAATGCACTTCCCCTTATACGGGATGGACTAACTTGGAGAATATCTGATGGGGCTTCTATCCAAATTGGCCGAGACCCTTGGATAGGATGCGGTAATGCACATCAGTTCCCCCTAGACTTACTACATATCCTCTCTGAGAAAGGAATCACACATATAAATCATGCAGCGAACCCAGAGCAATCATCTTTTCTCCATCAAGCATGGAAGATAGCTCATAGCCTGCTCCTCCCTCGACAATGGCATCAAGCATGGCATTCCTACACTTCTGCCCTACAGGAATCCCACATCAGACTCAGAGAAGGGGAGGATGAGATAATATGGACTATCGCCAAGAGTGGTCAATACTCCCCTAAAGGGGGTTACCTACTACTAGTTAACAATCACAAGCCACAACTCATTGAACCATGGTGGAAAGACATGTGGAAGTTGAAAGTACCTCCCCGCACATGACTACTCTTGTGGTCAACCCTAAAAAACAAGGTGCCAACTAGGGAAAACTTGAACAAAAGAGGTCAAAATATGGGTCATTTTGGTGTTGCTTCTGCAAGACCAATTCTAAATCTCTGGATCATCTTTTTTTGTCCTGTTTAGTCACTATCAGCCTATGGACCTCCACTCTCACCCACCTTCACCTGCCTATCATCTAGGGGGGTCTGACTACCAAGGAAGCTTGGGCAAATTGGTGGGCATCTACTACATTGGCCAAAACCAGAAACCTCCCCCTCCTCTTCTGTTGGGAAATATGGATCGCCAGAAATCACTACATCTTCCGTGACAACGCCCCTCATTGGACTTCCATCTTAGCCAAAATTATAGCTGATTACAACTCTCTCCCTAAGGACTTGACCACCACACCTCCCAAGAATATCATTCCTGAATCCATAGATCATTCAAAACCCTGGGCATATTTTGATGGCTCCGCTTAAGATATAGGATGTGGTGGTGGGGCTATACTACACATTTCAACAAACCCCTATTATCATATTCAAATGGGACTTCGGATTGGCACCAATAACTTTGTTGAACTCTCCACGGCACACCACCTAATAAAATTTGCTATAGAGAAAGACTGTCATAATTTGCAAATCTTTGGTGACTCCAAAATTGTTTGTGACTGGATAAACAAAACCACAACCTGCCACACATACACTTTGGGACATATATTGGCAGAAATTCATAGATGCATCTCACATTTTGACAGTTTTGTTTGTCATCACATCTACAGGGAACGAAACACTATCGCTGACCAACTTTCCAAAATGGCAGCGATCAGGCCACACAATGTCTGGTTGATATAGGAGCAGCGGGGAGAGGAACATTTCCAGTACTACCACTGACCATATATTGACCATGCAGACCAAGCTCAGTAGGAGCCTGAACTTATGAGAAACTAGTCTCTTTTATTTTGTCTATTTTGAACTATGTATATACATAACAACACATGTTTTTAGCAATACTATCTGCGTAGAGTATGTTTAAATTTTGACTCAATTATATACTATCTGCGTAGAGTATGTTTAAATTTTGACTCAATTATGCAGTGCTATTTAAAGATTGTCTCCTTGCATGGAGATCTTATTTTGGAAATCATTTTTGAGATCTAAAATTTTTTTGAACTAGCATACAGCCACATTTTATGCATATGCACTTGCATCTACAATATGTAATTTATGTAATTTTCTTATATAATAAAAATTAAGATTTTTTCCAAAAAAAAATAATAAACATATATATACATAATAATGTTTTAATATACTTATTCTTACCACATACATTTTTTTAATGATTATTTTTACTATATATTTTTTATAATCTTCAATATTTAAAAAAGCCATAAGCTTTTTAAAATAATTATTTTAACTACATATTTTTTACCATGCGGTTGGAAACCATATGCATCTCTTTTTGGCTATCCTTAAATGGTGCCAATAATAACGTCATTGCCACAATCATGTTTTGAAATCTTTAATATTTTGAATAAACTAAATAAACATGTTTGAAAATATTTAAGGTATCTGCAATAATTTTGAATAAACTAAATAAATATATTTGAGAATCTTTAATATTTTTAAGGCAAGTAAACATACTTGAGAATCTTTAATATATGTAGTATGAATTAAACAAACATGTTTTGTGCGTGGGAAGCTTCTCATAAGAAGATACACTCAAGTTTCCCAAGGACATTAAAAAAACAAAGGAAAAAAATTCTGGGAGAGATAATGTGGGGGCTCATTAGGCCAGAATAATAATTTTATTATTATTGATTTAATATGGAGACGCTGTTGCGGCTTCATTGTTTGGGCAGAGTTCAGTTTTGTATGAAAGGATTATTATGATAAAGCATAAAGTTCAATCAAAGGTAATAGTGTAGTATAAATAAAATATTGATTGAGTAGGACAAACGTTGATAAAATAAAATGCTAAATGAGTTGGAAAAGGGTTAAATAAATGGTGCTGGAAAAAAAATCTTTCAATAGATGTGTTATTCAGCTGCACGAAAGTTAAATGCAGAGTATCTAAAAAAAGTGAATTATTAAGCGCAATGGGCAGTATTTAAAATTAAAAAATTAAATTAAATATGTGACGAGAGAAGGATTGTAAATAATTAAAATAAAAAAATATGTATAATTTTTATTTTATTAAGGGTTATGGACACAGCAGACGTGAAATTGTTTTGGATTTTTTAGTGAATTCAAAAATGGTTTATATTTTTTAAATTATTTAATATTTAAATGAAATATTTTTGAATTTATTTAAAATATTTAAACAAAAAATTTTATTAGGAACTAAAACTCATGCTAAATCAACTGGTTTTATATCTTATTTAAAGAGCTTTGGGCCAGATCCTGAAAAGCTGCCAAATTTAACATCGGTTTTTTTTTAATATACTTGTGTTTTTGTAATAAGGAAATTCAATTAGTAAGTTATAGATATTATTTTTTATTTTCTTTAAATTTGATCAAATGTAGGACGAAATCAATTATTTTAATTTATTCATATTATTATTATTTAAATATTAATATTTTTTTGAAAATTTGACAAATATGAAATCAAGTATTTTATTTTATTCATACGACTTATTCATAACTATTAAATTTTAAGAATATTTTACCTTTTCTACTCATTACACACGGGTTTCTTATTCGTGTCTAGATATTAATTTTTTTTTAAATTTGACAAATATGATAGGGAACTCAACTATTTTACTTTATTCATACTTGTTATGCATGTCTATTAAATTTTAAGAATACTTTCCCATTTCTATTTGATATAATTAATAAATTTAAACCAGGGTTGGGGAGGCCTGGTTTCGAATCCGTGGCGAGGAGGCTGCAGCGGCAGTGCTATGATGGATTACACCAAAAGATTGGGGTACAGCAAAGAGATGAATACTCGAATGACAAAATCACTGCGATTCCTGCTCCTCACCATTCTGGGCACAGTGCTGCTGTTGGCGTTCAGCAGCGACCTGGTAAACAGAGTGGCTGTGCACAGTACTGTGAACCAAACATTGCTCCCAGCGTTCCTCGTATACGGGGAGCAGCTGCTGGCAGGCCCCGGCCACAGCGGTCCCACGGCTGGTATCTTTAATCAGACGACGTTGTTATCCTACGCTGCGATCGAGTTAGATGAGGCGGAGGGCGAGCTGATCAGCGGTCTGCTGAACGATAGCGTGGGCAGCGACGCGCACTCGATCAAATTTCACCAGGTGTTAGGGGCTTGGGTTCAGAACAAGCGATTCGACCCGCGGGTCATGGCGGAGCTAGGCGATCTGGTGAAAACACCCTTGGATCGCCACTACAACGACACTAGGTCTCTGGAGATCCGACCCGGGCAACCCTACCGGAGCTGCGCCGTGGTGGGTAACAGCGGCATCCTTCTGCAGAAAACCCAGGGACAGCTGATCGATTCCCACGAGATGGTAATTCGGCTCAACAACGCCCTCACCGGGGGTTTCGAAAAAAAAGTGGGCTCGAAAACCACTCTGGCGTTCATCAACAGCAATATTCTGCATCGCTGCGCCATGAGAGTTGGGTGTTTCTGCCATTCATACGGGGAAGGCGTCCCAATTATGATATACATCCGCCAGCCCGCCCAATTCATGGATTTCGTTCGCTGCAACGCGTCCCACAAGGGCCCCCTGCTCGTTACCGATGCCCGATTCGACAATCTGTGCAGCAGATTAGTGAAGTATTATTCCCTCAAGATTTTTGTGGAGACCACTGGGAAACATCCGGCCAAATGGAGCGAGGCGCACGAAGGCCCCATGTTCCATTACTCGTCTGGAATGCAGGCGGTGATGGTTGCATTGGGGATTTGCGAGAAGGTGAGTCTCTTCGGCTTCGGTAAGTCTGCGGAGGCAAAGCACCATTACCATACAAATCAGAGGAGCGAGCTCACGCTTCATGATTATGAAGCCGAGTATCGACTATATCGTGATTTGGCTGATAGGTCACCCAATATACCTTTCCTAAGCGAGGCCGGCATCGAGCTTCCACCTGTGGAAATCTATTTATGAGGTTCCTTCTCTCTCTGTCATTCGATTCGTTTTCTATTGACATCGGATTTTTGAAGTTTTCGAAGTGTGCAGTATTCATCGATATTGCAGACTTATTACCAGAAAAACATGATGATCAATTGTAAGGAAAATGCTTGGATACAAAAATTGATTTATATATCATCTGTTTTCTTTTCTCCGTAGCAGTGATGTATAGTTTAACGCGATTATTGTTTGTTTGTTTTGGAAGGATGGAAAATAAAAATTAAAAATTAAAAATTAATATATGAATTAAACATATATAGATTTAAAATCTGGGTCAAATCTATTGAGTAAGTCATTAAAAATTTGATGTAAATGTGAATACAAACCATGTATAGTAAGTGACTTAAAGTACCTAGAAATTATGTTATTATTAATTGGACTCAAAGCATTAAGAGGTATGAGCTATTGAACATGAGTTAATAGCATTGAGGAGTTTGTTATGTTATTGATCCAAAAATCACCAACTTCTAACCCTTGATCAAAATGTCTAAGGATATATTCATTTAGTTTAAACACCAATGAGCAAGAGCTCATTTGGCCTCAAACCAATGGCATGACCTCAATTATTTTTCAAAGGAAAAACTCTAAGCCCTAGACCTCGATGGTACACCTATTGGTCTGACACCATTCTCATACAATCAACCCAACCTGATAGTTGAACCATTCATCCCCACTTAATTGATTAGGGGTTTAGGATGTCACATGATCAAGTATATTTTATTTTAAACAAAGAAATTGTTTGATGATAAAAATTAGAGGCATCACTCAAAAATAATTTCTAGTTTTCCCATTTTAGGTTTCTAGGGTAGATCTCTATGTATTAGGTAATTTCCATTGTTTTACTTTTTTGGTTATTAAGCATCTATGTATGCATTATTTAAAACATACAGGAAACACCATACATGATCCTTTTATGGATGGACTGATTGACCTCTTTAAGGAGTAGACCTTTTAATGAGTTAGGCTTTAATGCAATATTTAAGGAGTAGACTTTTTAATGAGATAAGCTTCAATGCAATCAATACAAGCTAGACATACTCCATCCTTATTTATAGCTAACTAAAAAACCCTAATGATAACCCAATTCTACCTATCTACCACATTACATTGATTCCATGATAACTAACAACCTAGCCTTATTTGATAATAAACATAATGGACCTATGACACACTACATGAATGGTCCATAAAAATACATTATTATTATTCTAATTGGCTCTTTAACCTCCCATTACAACCCTAGAGAAGATCACAACAACTATAATAAAATTATACGTATAATAATAGCAAAGAAACATAATTATGCATGCAATAATGGCATGACAATATTATAATTATGACAATAATATATGAACTAAAATTCCTTATTAATCAAATAAATATTATGATTATGACAATAATATGTGAACTAAAATTCTTTATTAATTAAATACCAAGAAAACCTCAACACAAGTTTTACCTAGTGCGGAGCCACAAAATTCACTACAATTATGCATTGCATTACCACTAAAGTTACTACCTAATTAATCATCTTAACCATTTTTTTGGTTCCTAATAATAATCCTTCACATGATTGAGATTATAACATATGATTTCCAATATGTGGATAATTCTGGTATAAATACAACCACTCAACTCTTAATTATAACAAAACCACTCAACTCTAAAGAATATCCTATTGTTAAAAGTGAATGCAAAATATGGAATAGCCAAACCAAGCTCCCTGATCGCAGGATAAGGCCTTGATACACAACTCTCTATTTATGAAGTTGTACCTACAACACTTTTAGGCCCGGTGGAAATAATGAAAATGGAAGAATATAAAGGATTTCCCTAAATATAAACATACTAATGGATATAAATGGTTTTCCATAAGGCCATTTTGGATCGTTTTTCAATGCATTGTGGTGATTAGTATGAAGGTTAATTAATTAAACTATTAATTAATTTTGTAGATTGTGAAATTGACTTTCATTGTTTCGTCAACGGACGTGACCATGATAATCGCAATTTTTAAATATTGAACTGAATATTATATTTTTCGAAGGAAGTTTTAATATGGAAATTTCCTCGTGAGGCTTGATTGTTTTCACGTAAGATTTTGGTCAGGATAATAATTTTTTTATTATTTTGATATGTAGGTTCTGTCGCGGCTTTGTTGTTTTCGATAAGAGGATCATTATGATAAATTTTAAATGAGGAAAGATAATGGTGTATAAGTAAAATTTTGAATATAATTTTATTTAGTGGTAAAATTTTAATAAAATAAATATTAATTGAATTGGAAAAGACTTAAATAAAAGTGTTGTTTAATTTGGAAATAAAATGGTTTTTTTACTAAAATCTTATTATATAATTTTAATTAAGATTATGATTTTTTGCGGTTTAAAATATATTTTTGAATGTATAAATGGATTCTCTATGTTGAAAAAATTATGGGGCATCGAATTCTACATATTAAACAACTTAAACTCATTTTTCTTTTAAATCTCTACCAAGTTTTGATTAAAATTAACTAGAAAAAGATTGTGAAAAAAGTCATTTAGACTACGCCTTAAATAAATGATCTTCCAATAAGATCTTTCTATGGAAATAAATGGTGTTAAAAAATATCTTTCCATAAAAATGTGTTATTGGGCTGCCAAAAATTTAAATAGAGAGTATTTGATAAAAAAAGTGAATAATTAAAGTTAAATAGAGAGTATTTGATAAAAAAATGAATAATTAAAGTTCAATTGGGAGAATTTAAAAAAAAAAAAAATTGAATGATAAATTTGAGTTTTACTTCTCCTTCTCCTTCCAATTAAGTATGAGATGAGAAATACATACAAAATGATTAAAATAAAAAACATTTAAAGAATTTGCATATGGTTTTATTTGTTATTTTATTTTAATAAAGGATAGATATGTATGGAATTAAAATGGCCAAAGTGTGTTTTATTTTAGTTGATTAAAATTTGTTTGTGGGGAGGTTTTTGCTAGGAGGAGACATAAAATTGTTTTATAATTAAGTACAGGATTTTTTTCCAATAATTTAGTAGAAGCATATGTTTTCAAGATTCAAGGGTTTTAAAAAATTGAAATATCTCTTTGTTATTGGTGATTCAAAGCTTATTTTCTATTATTTTAGCAATTGATTCCATCACCATGAAAACTGGTTGAAGAATGTAGCTAAGAAGATCAAAGTTATCATTCACTTTTCTACTTCACAATTTTTTATCATATTCTAGGAGTCAACAACCAAGATACAAATACAACGAGTAATCAAGGAGTACAACTGAAGTTAGGTGAACTTAAGGTAAATGGACAAGTCTCAATGTGCTTGCTACCCTAGATAAGTCTTTATGAAGCATAGTAATCAAGGGTCTTAAAAGGTCGATATGTCTCCCCTTAAACCTGGAAACATGACAATTGTTCGAGCCTAGAACCATGCAATAGAACCTTTAAAGGCTCATGCGATATTTGGGGTTTATCATTCTTCTGTCACCCCCGTCATTAGTACGATGCTTAGAAGTTATGGAGTAATTATGCAAGCAAGTGTCAGCTTAAGGTTAAAGTCATGTCAAATCCTCCTCTACATTGGGAATGATATCCATGTAGAAACTTGGTTACTCTAAAGTGAGGTAGAGGAAAGAAGAAGGACAATTGCCATTACTTATTCCCTCTATCAATCCTAGTTTCTCTATGTTGAACTACAATAGATGCATATTGTGTTGATGTGGCTCTGATTGGGGTATTTATTTGGCTTACTCTATATCATATGGAAAATAAATTTGAGGGGGTATTTATTTGGCTTACTCTATATCATAAGGAGAAGAAATTTGAGGGTATGACAACTCTGTCAGGTTACTGTTTGATGGTTATACTACATATTACATTTGTTCAACATCATGTGTGGTAGGGAATTGTCCAATTGGATATGGAAATATATCTATTCATTGTGTTCGATGTGGCCTATGGTTTGTACTTCTTTGCAATAGAGAGGCTTATCAACTCTAAAATCAAATTGGGAAGGTGTGAGTAGATGGGGTTTTTCCCCATGATAAACATGAGTGGTTTTTGGTCATTTTACCATACTTACCTCCTTAGGGAGTGTCATCTGGATTTTTCCTCTTGGCATGTTCATCATTACATTTGTTTCTCTTAGCATTCTATGAATTATTAGGAATTACTCTTAGTTTCTATTAGGAGGCTTGAAATCTCTCTCATCCTTGGCTTGCTCTATTTTAGAAGATGCCTTTCTCAGTGACACCTTACTTAAGTATATTTTTCTTCATGTTTATTTCTTTATTTTTATGCTCAAACTTGTATGGGTTTATGATATTAGGAAATGACACTAAGGTATGTGACTCAACAATTTCAAATTGCTTGGGGTTAATAGGAATTTGGGGAAGGTGACTTTGCAATGCGGTAATTGCAATAACAAATGTTTACTTGCCAATTCGAAGTTTGTTTGGGTTCTAATGTCTTTATTTTGTTGATGGGGGTCTATTTTCAAGTGACATTAGCAATTGTTTAAACCCAATTTGCAAAGACACTGATTAGGGGTTCTTTGGCATCTCTTTTGCAATCATGAAGCCAAATTTTGGTTTTGGAACAATGGATGCTTCCCAACAGGAACAACTGCTAAAATTACAAGAAGAGATATGTTCCCTTCAGTTGAATTACAACTAGATGGTATCCAATTTAGCATCTTCAGTGGAAATTTTGGTTGAACATCCAAAATTCAAAAGATGAAATCAATGCAATATGTGTGACAGTGGAGGATATTTAGCATAATCAGGACAACAACTTTCAAAGCTCTACAAAAATAATTAGAGCTCTCTTTGATCAACACTTCAGCCAACCTTACTCATCGCTTGGTCCTAAATCTAAATAATCGAGTTCTAGATATTGAAATGAGCTTTGCCCAAGATGTTTGGCTTCTTTGGCTGATTTATAAATTGTGTGGAATTTAAAATCTGTAAAATTTTAAAGGTCTTTTGGAAAGTTTTCACTTTTCCCTAATTAGTGTAAAGTTATTGACAATCATAATTTTAATAGAAGTCTAGTTTTGTTTAAGCCAACCAATATGATATGATCTATTATCATATAATCTAATTTATCTACTACATTCAAATTCTGGTTTTGTTTTAAAAAATTAGTTATATTTTTCAAATTCTGATTTTGTTTTAAAAAATTAACTATATTTTTAAATTATAATAATTTAAATGAGAATTTAATTTATTGTAATTTAATTTTTTATCCCAAATAAAATTGGAAATTCATAACATATCAATTTTCACGTAGTTGAATTTATATTGAAAGCATTTTTATATTAAAAATAAAATTTAAATGATCGGCAATGTCACCTAAAACCATGTTGTCAAATTCTTTCGCATTTATTTGAATACTTAGTTCTAGCTGCTCGTTGAATCCTGCCCTCTTATTGACTATTTGCGGAGTTACGAAGATCCCGTTCGGGTTTTGTTCTCACTCGTCACCTCTCCATATTTGAAAAGTATCACACTGCTAACACTGCTAATTTGAAGGGTACCATGTGCTTTGATTCTTGGACAGTTGCACTAATTATGCAAATTGATTATACCAAGAAATTTCGCTCTCAACATTTCTTCCATATCGTTGGGCGGTTAAATACGAAGCATCTAAAGTATATCGTCTTGCTGGAATTAAATAAGTGTGATGGACAGACAATGTCTTTTGTGTTTCTGTGATAGGGACATTTCATTTTCATCGGATAATTTTTTTTTAAATTCTTAAATATATCCATCCGGAGGTTGTTAATTTTATAACAAATTTAAAAGTGGAGATCTGAATTGAATACATAGTCGTAGTTCATTAGGAAAACATTCTCTCTATTCTTTAATATATACACTTAATTATTTAATTAGTAAATTAATTTAAAATTAGTTTAAATTCATGTAACACTCTATTTTTCATGCACTTAGAGGATCAAATTTCTTGAGGTGTAATTATTTTTTTGCGTATAGAATTTGAGGAAAGGTTTTCATCTAGAGGAATTTTATCCCTCTCGGTGTATGATAGATCTAGTGTTTCATGTATCTACGTTGGTTCTACTTGAGGGCAACAATGTCACATTTTTAGATTATCATTTTTCAGAGCAGAAAAAGCTTGATATATTTATATAAGAGGTATATAAAAAAAACTACATAGAAGCATATCGCAGATCGCCGGTAGGCAAGAAGCTGACTGGGAGCGAATACAGGAATAATCCGGTCGGCATACAATGTCGCCCCAAAATGATCCACTTGGAAACATTCAGAAAGAAAGGATGTAAGATAGGGAGAGTGTATATGATGAAGACTCTATAAATTGTCTGTCTTCTCACTTTGAGATATCAGCTGTAAGACCCTGTCAAAAGAACCAATAAATACATATCCAGCTTTTGGTGATATTAAGAACAAAACAGAGTTGGTATCCAACATTAAGCTATAAATAGAACAAGAAGTTATGAAAAAAAGAGAAGAAGAGTAGGAGAAAAGTCTTGTATGTTTGTTGATATGCCGTCAGATTGAATCTGTAGATGCCAAAAATCTGGATCCTCTTTGAGCCCTTTCTTCGAGAGGTCGTCCGCTTCCTGGTTGAGTTCCCTGTAGATGTGGTTAATTGTTGTCCCTTTTAATGCATTCCATAAAAAACGTATCCTTTCCAGCCAACCAGCGAGATGAACCTGTGTGATGTTTTTTTGAGACACAAAATTGACCAGCACTTTGGAATCACCATATATCTTGACATCGTGAAGATCTAGGAAATGACACATACTCAGTAAGCCACCGAGGGCCATCGCCTCGGCCATCATGTTGGTCCCGCGACCGCCATTCCAATGGACATGGAAAGCACAGTCGGGGCTAGTCATTAAAACAACACTACATCCACAATTACCTTTTTGTTCGGCCCCGTAGAAAATTCAAAATTCACATTATGTTTTATTTGCTTGGCATGACCATATCATTTTCTTCTTTATTTTGGTTTGTGTTGATTTCCTTGAATGGCTTGTACTTCTATGTTTGGATACTTTGAGTGGTTTGTGTGTTTATTCGTTTGGATTTGGATGATAATGTTTCTCAATGTAACAGTCGTTGTATTATATTTTTATGTGTATGTAATTTTTTATTAGTAATTATTTGGTGATGAAGAAGGGGGACAATTTTGTCAATAGTTTGTTGGAGGATTGATATTCCACATCTATTTCTTTTAATTTTAGGTATGACAACTTTTGACAACTAATTAATTCTAAATAGCGTTCCTCCAAATATTAAAAAATATATCTTGAAGAGTGGTTTTAATAATCCATCAAGATTACTCTTGAAATAATTTGTTTCTTTGTTTATGTTTGAAATAATTTATTTCCTTCAAGAATATTTTGATGATTTTTTTTTATTTATAGTCTATTTTGCAAAGTCAATAAATATTGTTTTTTTTTTTTTGTGATGAAGAAGGGGGACAATCTTGTCAATAGTTTGCAGGAGGATTGATATTGCACTTCTATTTCTTTTAATTTTAGGTATGACAACTTTTGACAAGTAATTAATTCTAAATAGCGTTCCTCCAAATATTAAAAAATATATCTTGAAGAGTGGTTTTAATAATCCATCAAGATTACTCTTGAAATAATTTGCTTCTTTGTTTATGTTTGAAATAATTTATTTCCCTCAAGAATATTTTGATGATCTTTTTTTTTTAGCCTATTTTGCAAAGTCAAGAAATAATGTTCTTTTTTAATGAGTAGTTAGATTTATAAAATATTTACATTATTTGTTTCCCCAAACAATTATCACATCTCCTTCAAGAATATTTTGATTTGTTTTGATGTTTATAAATATACATTTTCCTCTTATAAATATTTTGAATATATGTAATTGTCTATTAGTAATTAGTTGGTGATGAAGAAATAAGACAATATTGTCAAGGATTAATTTGCACTTTGCAGGAGGATTGATTTTGCACATATTTTTCATTTTAATTTTAGGTATCGCAACTTTTCACAGCCAATTATTTCTTAATAGTGTCCCTGCCAATTATTTATTAATAGTGTCCCTGTACATATTACTAAATATATCTTGATTTTTTTTTAATTATCTACAACCTCAAAATTAACAACATCTAATGAAAAAAATCAAATAGGATTAGAAAACATCTAAACTGAAATCAATGCATCTAATGCAAGCAATCAAATGAGATTAGAAATCAACATATACACTGAAATAAATGCATCTAGTGCAAGAAATCAAATAGGATTAAAAATCCACATGGACACTGAAATCCATGCATCTAGTGTAAGAAATCAAATAGGATTAGAAATCCATATTGACACTGAAATCCATGCATCTAGTGTAAGGAATCAAATAGGATTAGAAATCCACATCTACACTAAAATCCATGCATCTAGTGCAAGCAATGAAATAGGAATATAAATCCACATCTACACTGAAATCAATGCATCTAGTGTAAGCAATCAAATATAATTAGAAACCAACATCTACACTGAAATCAATGCATTTAGTGCAAGCAATCAAATAGGATTAGAAATCATCATCTACACTGAAATCAATGCATCTAGTGCAACAAATCTTCTTCTCTCTCTCCCCCATCCATCTGAGAAATCAAATAGGATTAGAAAACATCTACATTGAAATAAGCGCATATAATGCAAACAATCAAATAATATTAGAAACCAACATCTACACTGAAATCAATACATCTAGTGCAAGCAATCAAATATAAGTATAAATCAACATCTACACTAAAATCATTGCATCTAGCGTACACAATCAAATAATATTAGAAATCACCATCAATGATGAAACTAATGCATTTAGAGCAAGCAATCAAATAAGATTAGAAATCAACATCTAAACTGAAATCAATTCATCTAGTGCAAGCAATCAAATATAATTAGAAATCAACATCTACACTGAAATCAATGCATCTAGTCCAAGAAATCAATTAGGATTATAAATCATCATCTACAGTGAAATCAATGCATAC
This sequence comes from Pinus taeda, assembly GCA_000404065.3. NCBI lineage: Eukaryota > Viridiplantae > Streptophyta > Pinopsida > Pinales > Pinaceae > Pinus > Pinus taeda. The sequence goes on along the minus strand of APFE031541302.1, from coordinate 74,450 downwards.
AATACAAGAAATATCCTTCCCTCTCTCCCGCCTTAATCTATATCTATATCTCCCTCCATCTCTCCTTCTTTGTCTCTCTATCTCACCCCCTAAAGACACACGCGCTCTCTCTCCATACCTATCTATCTCTCACACCCTCTCTATATCTCTCTCTTCTTCCCTCTCGTCACCTCCCATCTATAACTCTATCTCCATATGCCTCTCCTCTGTCTCTCTATATGACCCCCGAAACATACACACTCTTTCTCCATATCTATATATCTCTCCTACCCTCTTCCTCTCCCTCTCCCTCTCTCCTTCCCTTCACTCTCTCTCTGTCCCCCATCTATTTCTCTTCCCTCCTCTCCTATCTCTCTATATCCATTGTCACTCCCTCTCGCTCTCTCCACCCTCCAACCCTGTCAGTATCTCCCTCCTTCCTTATCTATCCTTCTCTTCTCCGTTTTCCTTCCATCTCTCCTTCTTTTCCTCTCTATCTCACCCCAAAACATATACA
>APFE031541302.1:53256-72643 GCA_000404065.3 Pinus taeda | reverse complement strand
GGCTTATTGCATGTTTTTATGTACCACTAAACGGCCCAAACACTGTGTGGGGGAGGAAACCAATGGCTACACTCGTTTTTATTATTTGTTATTGCAATTGGTCTCATAGTCCACGTCACCGCTCGTACTGTACTCCTGTGGTAGAAATGTCGATTTCACCATATAAAATTCCTCACTTTTTTTCTCGACAAAAATCAAGTTTGATGCATTGTTTATTTTGCAGGGTTGGAGGCAAACGATGGTAAATGACAATCCGCCATTGATTTGAGGAGCAAGAACGTATAAATATTTCTGGCCCCGGTGCATTACAACGCTCTCCTTGGAAAAGAAACTCGAAAAATCTTCAAGATTGCATCGCAGCGGGTAGCTAAAGAAGATTTTCATATTCCTTTGCATCAAGAGGGGGCTTGGTGGACATTAGGCGGGTTCATTCTTTATTTAATAACAGAGTGATAGATGTGATGCAGTATAGTTTTTATTTTTATGATTTTTTTGAAATAGTATTTTTATAAATGTGTATTTGTTTTCCAATAATAAAATAAAATAAATAGCTTTGCACAATAATTAAGTTATGTATAATATGTTATAAGATCTCTACACTGAGTTAAGTTCTACACAATAGGCTAAGTTTTTAGCACAAAAGTTACTAGTTCTTTTTCTCAATAATGATGCATTTGTTTTTCAATAAAAGTAATAAGGTATTCATTTTTCAATAATAAAATAAAATGAATAGTTGCACACAATGAACAAAGTTCTACACAAAAGTTTATAAGCTTTGGACAATGAACTAAGTTTTTCACAATAGGCTAATAGGCTACAAGCTCCGCACAATGAGCTAATTCCGCACAATAGCGTATAAGCTTTGGGCAATGACCTAAATTCCACACAATAGGGTATAAGCTCTGCGCAATGACCTAAGTTCCGCACAATATGCTATCCCCACAATGGATTAAGTTCCACACAATAAAAAGTTGAGTTTCACACAATAGGATATAAGCTCCACACAATCAACTAAGTTCAGCACAATATGCTATACGCTTTGCATAATGAGCTAAGTTCTGCACAATAATGAACTAAGTTCCACACAATAAACTATATGCTCTAGACAATGAGCTTTGTTAAGCACAATAGGCGATAAGCTCAAGTTTAATTGTGTCGAGGTGCAAAATTGTCTTAGGCCATGTTTGTTCTACATTGGTTTCTACACCCAACGATGTCTACACAACTTCCTCAAAATACACTATATTTGGAGACATGTGAAGTTATTACTAATACTTTTAAGTGTAAATTATGCTTATTTTCAAATATTTCGAATATCTGTTTGTTTAGATTCTGGTGGAAATTCTCTATGCAGATTTGCACATTTTGCACTAACTGTTAATATTATAGTTGATATTTTAGTTAAAAATAATGCATATCAACACTGAATTAAGTAAAACATAGGTCATCTAGTAACTCAAAACAAAAAAGACACCTCAGTAGAATTTTGATTATACACAATTTGTACAAAATGATTTTATTGCTAGTACTTTAGTTATAGATAATGCATATCAATAATCAATTGAATAAAAACTATGTGAAGTACACAAAAGGTTATTTACAAAATTGCATTTGATTGAATTTTTTTTTTTTCCAGAGGAAGTTCAATGTATGTACGAAGTTTTTTTATTTGGAACTCCGAACTTGGCTCTAAAAACTTTTATTGCTAATATTATTACTTAACGATTTAATCAAATATTAACTCAGATAAATTGCAGTTAGCAATAATGTTGATTTTTATTTTAATCAATAACTCGAATATGAGATATATATGAAGTTTCAAAGCATACTGTCAAATAAAATTAATTTTTTTTTATACAAAATCAATATAGTCAAATGGTTCACACCAACTAGTTCACAACAGGTTTAGATTCAAGACATATACATTAATAACAAGTTTGTTCAACAAGATCTAGACTAATTTAATTTTATTTGTATTTATGATTTTGGATTTATAGTTTTTTTAAGTATGATATTCCTTATGTAAAGCTTTGATGATGCAAGTTGTTGTGCTCAACAAAACAAAACTTTTCACTGTAGTATTTTATTATTAAGAGATATGTATCTAGAATGCTAAATCATTGTCAAATGTTCAATTTCATTTAAAATAATAACACAACACTAAGTGTAACAAAAAAGTTAAAAGCATATTTTTAGAAATTTACATAAAACACTATGTCAGAATAAAATGTCAATGAGCGTGACCATAACTCATATTCATACGAGATCATATTCAAAACATGGTTTTCAAAAACAAAATTGCTAACTAGAAAGGAAATTGTCCAAATAAAAATGTAAATTAAACGGATTTGTTGCAACGGAAATTAGTGTTTGGTTTCCTTGAACAATATTTGTAGCTAGAAAAAAATGGTCTATAATATGTATTACAAGTCCATGACTTGTTGAAGAAAGATGCTAACCTTTGTTTTAATATAGTCCTCGTCAGGGGAAATTGTGACTTCCATTTTCATGTTTTTGGTGAAAATGCCATTTTCAATTTCTCTACTTTCTTCCTACACCTCAACAACAGACCTAGAATTTTGCTTATAAACCTTGGAAAAAGTAATTATCTATTTGTCAATATGTTCTACAGTAAAATCAATGATGGTATCAAACTCTGCATCCATTTTCTATTTTTTTCCTACAATTGAATTTGTAATATGTCCTTTTAAATTAACTTACAAGCTTGCACCATGCCAAGACCGTCTAAGCCTTTTATAATGTCCATTGCCATGAAATAGGAATTATCTCTCCTTTTGGATAATTCAGTACAAGAAGACTTGATATTCTCAAGTGTAATGACCCTTTCCGTCCATCCTTCTTCCAATTGTTTCACTCTTTCAATATTTGGTAATTGTTTGATTCTCTTTTCAAAATCAGAGAGTATTACTAGCCTATGCTTAAAAGTATTTAATTCATTGTAAATGAACTGCTTGTCTTCTGTAAGATTACTATTAACCAAGTCTGTAAATTTCATGTTTTTCTCTTTCAAATGTGTTAAATTAAAAACTGCTTGTGAGACATCTTCAATAATTTCTAATCTTTCACTTATGTTATCAAGGATATATGTCTTCATTGCATTAACGAGAATTGATGGTGAAGGTGATCATACTGCCAATGGAGTCATTAACGGAGGAGATAGACTTACAATGTCTTGTAGTTCTTTTAATCTCATTTTCATCATATGATTTTCTACAAGCACATTGGTAACATTTTGAGTAATTTCCCCATCGTATCTACACTAGACGAATCAATATCAAGCATGTTCTTGATCAATAATATTTTCTTCCATAGCCCGTACCCTTGGATTCACGATAGCCACTCTCCCCTCTAAAGATCTGGGGCCTCCTATGACTGATTCTGCTTTAAAGCACTTTTCCTAGCAACTGCTCTTGGAAAAATTGGAAGCTCGCCTCTCCTTTTGGACTTATAGAGCCCTCAATATGGCCAGCCATCTAGTCTTAATCAAAGCTGTCTTGCAATCCATGCCTCTTTATCTTTTTTCAGTTTTGGCAGCACCAAAATGGGTACTCAAGAAAATCAAACATCTTCATAGAACCTTTCTGTGGGGAAATTGGGGACAAAATAGAAAATGGGCACTAGTGAAATGGGCCACAGTCTACCTTCCAAAAATATCAGGAGGCACTGGGCTTCGTGATCCTCGGCACAGTAATGTTGTCATGGGGGAAAGTCTTTGGTAGAAATGGATCTCAGCGCCGCATACTCCCTGGGCTATCCTCTAGACAGAAAAATATGCAAATGACTGACCAGTAGATGATCTAATCCGACTCACAGAAGTAGGCTCAGGATCCTTAATCTGGAACACGGCTAAACAACACAAAGATATTATCCAACAACACAACTTCTGGGAAGTCAGGGATGGTAATAATGCAAGGTTTTGGGATGAATCTTGGTAACGAAGACCCAAGATGAGGGACCTGATCAAACCCCACCAAATACCGGATTGGGAAGAGCAACATATGGACAAGGTTAGACAGCACTGGATTCCCACTCTCACACAAGGATAGAGACAATGGATAAACTCAGACCACATCATTAGGCAAGGCACAAAGTCCATTCAGAAAAATTTGGAGGTAGAGCTTCTTAATAGGAAAAATTGTTTTTCCGATAAGAAGGATATAATAAGATGGGGTTATGAGGCACGAGGAACCTTCACCACACAAGATGCATACAATCTAATCATAAGGAATCACACACTCAAGGATCCACTTTGGAACAAATTTTTGGCCCCCAACATTTGGCCAAAAGTCTCCACTTTCCTCTGGTTGCTATGTCAAACCAAAATCCTCACTTTGGATAATTGATGGAAAAGAAGCTTTCACGAGCCCTCCATTTTCCCCAACTGTAAACAACAGGAAGAAACTACTCTGCATCTCATGAACTCCTGCCCATTGGCAAACAGACTCTGGAAAAAAGCAAGCTTCAGATGCCAAAAACAAGGAAGAATTAAAGAGGATATCCCCAACACCGTATGCAACTGGGCAACCAATCCATATAAGAGTAAACTGTCAAACTCTTTATGGTAACTCATCCCAGATCTTCTCATGTGGACAATATGGAAAGAAAGAAATTGTCGCATCTTCAAAGATCAATACACACCTTTAGAAGGCCTATGGAACAATGTTTGCCAAAACCTTCAGGAAACTTTAATGCTCCAAACCTGGTATGAAGAAGACTTTCCTTCCATTCCACAGGAACAGAATATATGGGCAAACTAGAATCTTCAGTTGAGCCAGGCACAGGCAACTCATAGTAAACTTTCTTCACACAACAATATACCAAACAAATGGCTCCCTCCGCCTCATAATATGATACAACTCAATTTCGATGGAGCATCCAAAGGCAATCCGGGCAAAGCAGGATATGGCAGAGTATTCAGGGATCATAAAGGAAAACCTCTTTTAACCTTCATAGGCTCAATTGGCTGGGATACGAATAACTCGGCTGAATTAGAAGGGCTATGGCAAGGGCTTCTTCTTGCTCAACTTCACGGTTTCTTCCCACTTTTAATTGAAATCGATTCTCATTAACATAGTTAATCAAATTCTGTAGGGGACACTGTCATACAAAGTGGTCAGCAGCGGGAGATTAGCGGAAAGATTAGAGTTCATCGAACAATGGCTCTCCACCCACAGAGCAGTAACCTTCAAACACATCCGCAGAGATGGCAACAAAGTGGCTGATCTCTTAGCTAACATAGGAGTTGATAGTGGTCGGACTCTACATGCTGGCTCACTTAACACTATTGCCATTGCACACCAGATAAAAGATTACAATGAATTGGTATAGAGTGAAGAAGCACACCTGGATGCGGGTGATCACAATGGCATTAATGGTGATTAGATGGAAGGATGGCGGGAGGCCTGGCCACATGGCTGCCCGCGTCCCCTCCCAAGCCAGAATAAAGTGAATTCATGGCAACTTGCAGGTGTCATTAATAGGGTGCTCCAGTCGAGAATTATGTATTAAGTTCAAGGCAATTGCCTCCACAGACCATAATGCAGTCTTTCCTCCTCTGCTCAATAGCGCTTGCCCTCCTTAGGCAGCAGAACCTTGCTCTCGCACTGTCACTAGAAGCTGTTGTTGGTTGCTCAGTTGTATGGATATGGGAAATGGATATCATTTCTCTCAAACCATGCACTGCAATTTGATTTCAGCATAGAATTCCTTTGTTATCCCTCTGAATAGCCATTCCTCTGATTCCCCAGGTGATAGCTCTACGACGAATTCCGTCATGGCACGCATCCACCACCGCATGCGAAGTAGAAGAGGGGGCAATCGTGGCAGAAGCATCCATCCTCTTGCCACACCCAACTTTGAATCTGCCTCCCCCTCCTCTTCTCCTGACATCTCAAATCCCTATAGCACCTTCTCTGGTAGGTATCCAGACACCCGCAGTGGCAGAGGGCAGGCTGAGCTCCAGGGTGTCCGTAGGATGGATGCAGTAGTTCATGCGGCTAATTTTCCCCTTCCCCCTCACCTCGCTCCTCACACAACTCAATTCGTAGCACTCTTGATAGGCTTGTTATCATTGCCACTGTCACCATCACCTTCTTTGAGGAGATTGACCCGCAGGAAGCTCCGCCAGGGAACAGTGGTGAGCAGCAAAGGGCTTCTCAATAGAACAGGAGTGCCCGAGACCCAAGCAAGCAACAACTGGTTAAGGACCATGCCACCCCGCATGGAGAGGAGTTGGTTGTCAGCCAGCCAGGCACCGAAGGCAGGGTTGGAGACACGAAGGCAACCAGTGGCAGAGCAAGAGATACGTCCAGCAAGCATGCAACAGAAGGCAGCTTTGCTGGCACTCAATTAGTTCGTGGAATTCAGCGCGGCACGTCAGCAGAGGAGGAGTGGTACAAGTATGCGTGTCTTATCGAGGAAGAGCCTACCCCAGACGACCTCTAGGAGGTCCATCATGATTGACACTAGGCTACCAAGTGTCGCCCTTCTGCTAGCTGGAATTTTCTTATGACTGATTGGATGATTTCTACTATGATATGTTTTGTGAAAACTTTCCTTTTGGTTGTTTTCTGCTATGTTTTGTATTTTTTGTCAAAACTTGTAACCCCTGCGTGGGTTTTTATCTAGTTTCACGGACTGGTTTCCCCATCGATGGGGTAGTCGCGCTTAGACTGTGATATTTTTTGACAAATGTTGTTCAGCACTGCTGAAGCCAGAGCCTCGATGTACTTTTATTTTGTTTCATATCAATAAAATAGTATTACTTAGAAGAAAAAAAAAATATTTTTGTTTTCAAGATTTACCTTTTCAACTCTAAATTTTTTGGATGGTATTATCATACTATGCATTTTGGAATATGACACAATGTTCATCGAAAATAATGTCCTTTTTTGCATTTTGCTCAATTATTTTTTGATTTTCTGCTAAACGAATAACAACTCAGTTAGGTTGTTCACTGCTATCACTTTTTAGGTCCATAGTATGTTCAATGCTTTCTCTATTAATGACACTTTTCAACTTGGGTGTTTGAACGATATTCTCATGTTGATGACTTGCTTGCTGACCAATAGTCAGTTTTCCAGAACTAGGCGTGTTTCTTTTTGCTTGAGTTGTGGATGACGTTGGACCAGTAACGTGTATTAAAGGTAAAGATTGTTGTGTAGGATTTAGTTGGGGCCTTCAGTTTTGATTAGAAGTATTATTATGATAAAGCATAAATGTTCAAAAAATAATAGTCTATATTAAAATTTTGAATAAAATATTGTTTGAGTGCGACAAACGTGAATAAAATAAAATGCTAAATGAGTTGGGAAAGGGTTAAATAAAGGTGCTGGAAAAAGTGAAATGGGGAGTATTTAAAAACAAAAAAGTTGAGCATATAAATTTGAGTTTTAATTGTTAAAATTAAATATGTGATAAGAGAGGAATTGTAAATGATTTAAAAAAAAACATTTTAAGAGTTAGGTGTATATACGATATTTTATTTATTTTTAGTAAGTGTTATGATTGATATGTATGGGAAGTGGGTGTGAAATTGTTTGGATTTTAGTGGATTAAAGTTGTTTATATTTTTAAATTTATAAATAATTTAAATGAGGTTATTTTTTATTAATTATTTAAAAATGTAAAAAAATAATATATATATCTATATATAATTTAAATAATAATATTTGAATTTTTTATTTATCAAGGGTTTAGAGGAATTAGTGATTTTGTTTGAAGTGTTGCGTTGCTCTTGCCTTGGAAATTTTAAACTCTGAGCGTGCCTCCTTTCATGGTCTCCTGGGGCTTACTGCCTTCGACTGTACTGTAATGGCCTATATGAAGCCTCCTCCTGTGGGTGCATTAATTGCTACCTTAAATCCTAAAACTACAACGTAGCTGGGAGAAAATGAAGAAGTTGTTGCCTCTTTGATCTCCTCCCTTGGACCATGACGACCTAGGTCATCAATAACAAAGTTTGTTAAGAATATCAATGAAATACCTGAAATAATCCTCCCTCCCTCCCTTCCTCGTTGGACATCTCTATCTCTCTCTGAACAAGGATTCGTTAGAAAATTTACTAGACTTTGGCCCTCCCCCCAATCGGTTCTCAAATGGGTGGAAAGAATCCGAGCCTCCTCTATCATGGGAAAAATCTCCATCAGGTTTTGTAGAAGAGGTTATTTCACCTTCCACTTCGAAACAAAAGAGAACAGAGACTTAAGAGGGATCTACCTCAATATATGGACTCCAGACTTTGATCCAGAGTTGGATGTGCCAAATGCAGTGCCAATGTGGGTGAGACTTCCCCATCTTCCTCTGCACTGTTGGGGAGACGAATCTGTTAACGCAATAGGAAACACAGTGGGAAAATATATCTACAGAAGTGATCCAAGGGAAAGCATGCATGTTTGCGCGAGAATATGTGTGGAAATAGACCTGGGGAAAGGACTACCGGAAGCAGTCAATATCAAAGTTGATAGTTGGGTTCACATTCAACAGCTAGATTATGAAAAAATTCCGTTCAAATGCAAGGTATGTCATGAATATGGTCATTTTTCTAATAGATGTTCTAAAAAGGAACCAGAAGAAATAGAAAACCAGGAACCAAAATGGGAGCAAGTCAAGAAAAAAAAGTTTGCATCCAAATCCTCTTTCGAGGCTTCTTCTATCTCCATTCTCCCCTATTCGACCCTTCCTCACCTCTCCCCTTCTTCATCGGTTCCTTTACCTTTCCCTTCCAAATATCCCCCCTCTCCTTCCTCATTTTTACCTCCTCCTACTATCACCCCCACCCTCTATGAATCTTCTGGCTTCTAACCCCTTTGGCTCTCTTGGGGATCCTGATCTTCCTTCCTCCCCTCCTCTCCTTCCCTTCCCCTCTAATCCCTCCCCTTCCTCTCTCATAGTCCTCCTCACTCCACTTTCGATCGAATAATCACTCGAATATTCTCCAAAGATCTACTCTCCTCCCTCAACCACCCTAAGAGGGTAGGCAGAAAATCCAACTAAGAAATCAGAGATGAAGTTGTGGCAAAGGAAATGGCTATGGGCACCCAACAACCACTGGACACTTTTCTAGAAAAAATAAAGGAGAAAAACACTCATTCCATCAGAGGGAAAGGATCCTCTTCCCACAATTCTTAGTGATAATGACTATAGTCTAGTGGAACTATAGAGGAATGGGAAGTATGCCAAAAATAAAGGCAATGAAAGACTTAATAACATTAGAGAAGCATGATATTTTTATGATTCAGGAGACAAAGATAAATGAAAAGGAAATGGAAACAATGACCCAAAAAATAAAAATAAAAACTACCAAGGAACATCATTTCCAGCGAATGGAGCTTCAGGAGGTATTTGTACATTATGGAAAATAGAGAACTGGGATTTGATTCAGCAAAAAAAAGAGTTGCATTAGATAAAAATAGATCTGAATAACAAAAATTCAAAAGAGATATATTGTATTGTTAATATTTATGCCATAAATCACTAAATGGATAAGGAAGTTTGTTGGACCACCTTAAAAAATCACCTTTTGCAGGTCCAAAATAGAGGCATAATAATATTAGGGGATCTCAACTTGGTATTGAATGCAGAGGAGAAGTTTGGTGGGAAATATAATTCTTATCCATCAAGGGAGATGGTAGAATATATTATGGAAACATGCAGATTAATGGACACACCTCGTAGCAATGGGAAGTATACATGGAGCAACAAAAGAGTTGGTAAAAATAATATAAAGGAAAGGCTGGACAGATTTCTAATCCAAGACAAAATAACATCCTCCTTCAATGAAATAAAATCCAAAATCATTCACAACATAGCATCAAATCACAAACCAGTGGCACTTTCACTTGGGTCATTAGAGAACTTTGGGCCTATTCCCTTTAGATTCAGTTCCATCTGGAACGACAGTGAAGAAGTTAAAAAAATTATTGCAGAGGCATTGGCAAATCAAATTCTAGGCTCTCCTAGTTATGTCTAGGAATCTAAACTTAAATCATTGAGGAAAGAGGTGAAACTTTGGGCAAGGAGCAAACAATTAGAAACAGAAAAAATAGAGAGAATTCAAGTTGAAAAATACTAGCAAGAGGGTCTATGGTAGGAAAAAAAAGCGTATTGGGAATTGTACAGGCAAAATAGAATGGACGAAGAAGAGTGGAGACTAAAGTCCCGAAGACTATGGCTCAAAGCGGGAGACAAGAATACAACTCTTTTTCATAATACTGCTAGGATAAGGAGAATACAAAATCAAATAGACAGTATTAAGGATAATGAAGGCAAAAAAGTTAGAGGACAAGAGGAAATAAAGAAGGAGGCTTTTAGATATTACAAAAATATGTTATCATCCTCAGCAACAAATAATGAGTATGAAGAACTTTTACAGCATACCCCCAAAAAAATGAGTGATGGAGAAAACGACGAATTTACAAAAGAAGTTGAAGAAAAGGAAGTTGATGCTGTCATTTGGGATTTACATCCGTATAAGGCCCCAAGCCAAGATGGGTTCCCTATCTCCTTCTATAAAAATAACCGGAGTATCATCAACAAAGATTTGATAAGAATGATCAGAAATGTTTTTGGAAAATTCAAGATAGGAGGATTCACAAATTCCTCCTTCCTTGCTCTAGTTCCAAAAGAATCAAAAGAAAATACTTTTAGCAGGTTCATGCCAATCTCACTGTGTAACTCCTCCTACAAAATTATTACAAAGATTATGGAAAATTGAATAAAAGCAGTGCTCCCAGAAATTATCTCAGAAAATCAAGGAGGATTTGTTCTAAAAAGACAAATCCTTGACAATATTCTAATAGTACAGGAAGCACTACACTCTATTCTTCTTAAAAAGGAAAAAGGAATGATTATCAAGCTTCATAGGGAAAATTCTTTTTACAGGGTCATTCTGGGCTTCCTGGTGGTTGTCCTTCAGAGCTTTGGTTTCTCAAAAAGGGCAATAGATATAATTAAGGCATGTATAGTGGATCCTTGGATTGCACCACTGATCACTGCAAGACCAAGTGAATTTTTCCAAAGTTCAAGAGGGCTTCGACAGGGATGCCCCCTATCTCCCTTCCTATTTATTATAATGGTGGACTCTCTAAGCTGAAATCTCGAGAAATGCAAACAAGATCAGTTTATCACAGGTCTCTCAATTTCTCCAGAAGTAAAAAACATAAGCCACTCTTTATTCACAAATGATACCTTGATCATGGGAGGGGCCTCTTGTATAATGGCAAGAATTGTCTCACCATCAAAATAAACTATGTTTATTTTAGTGTTTGTAGTATTTATATTTGGGTTTACCAATGTTGGATTTATAATATTAGTCCCATTGGTTTAATATTATTCCCTTCGGTTCATAATCCCTTGGGGTTTTAGTATTAATCCCTTCGTTTTATTATTGCTTTGCATTTAGAATATCAATCATGGTCAACCATTGTCAATCATAGCAAACCATGGTCAACCATGTTTGAATGTTGCATTGTGACAACGATTGTCTCACCATCAAAATAAAACCATGTTTATTTTAGTGTTTGTAGTGTTTATATTTGGGTTTAACAATGTTGGGTTTATAATATTAGTCCCATGGGTTTAGTATTATTTCCTTGGGTTCATAATCCCATGGGGTTTTAGTACTGATCCCTTAGTTTTGTTATTCCTTTAGGTTTATAATATTTGTTATTCCTTTAGGTTTATAATATCAATCCCTTGGGTTTATTATTCCCTTAGGTTTATAATATCGATCATGGTCAACCATTGTCAATCATAGACAACCATGGTTGAGTGTCACATTGTGACAAGGATTGTCTCACCATGAAAATAAACCATGTTTATTTTAGTCTTTCTGATATTTATATTAGGGTTTACCAATGTTGGGTTTATAATATTAGTCTGTTGGGTTTAATATTATTTCCTTGGGTTCATAATCCCTTGGGGTTTTAGTATTAATCCTTTGGGTTTATTATTATCTTGGGTTTATAATATCAATCATGGTCATGTTTATTAATCTCTTGTATTTGTAATATCAATCCCTTGCACTTCTTGATCCCTTAGGTTTTTAATATTTATCCATTGGGTTCACTAATTCCTTGGGTTTATAATATTAAACCATTGGGTTTATTAGTTCCTTGGGTTTATAATATTAGTCCAATGGGTTTAATATTATTCCCTTCGGTTCATAACCCCTTGGGGTTTTAGTATTAATCTCTTCGTTTTATTATTTTTTTGTGTTTAGAATATCAATCATGGTCAACCATTGTCAATCATAGCAAACCATGGTCAACCATGTTTGAATGTCGCATTGTGACAACGATTGTCTCACCATCAAAATAAACCATGTTTATTTTAGTGTTTGTAGTGTTTATATTTGGGTTTAACAATGTTGAGTTTATAATATTACTCCAATGGGTTTAATATTATTTCCTTGGGTTCATAATCCCTTGGGGTTTTAGTATTGATCCCTTAATTTTGTTATTCCTTTAGGTTTATAATATCAATCCCTTGGGTTTATTATTCCCTTAGGTTTATAATATTAGTCCTTGGGTTTAATATTATTCCCTTGGTTCACAATCCCTTAGGGTTTAATATTAATCCCTTGGGTTTTTTATTCATTTGGGTTTATAATATCAATCCCTTAGGTTTATTATTCCCTTAGGTGTATATTATCGATCATGGTCAACCATGGTTGAATGTCGCATTGTGACAAGGATTGTCTCACCATCAAACTAAATCATGTTTTTATTTAGTGTTTGTAGTATTTATATTTGGGTATACCAATGTTGGGTTTATAATATTAGTCCAATGGTTGAATTTCACATTTTGACAAAGATTGTCTCACCATGAAAATAAACCATTTTTATTTTAGTGTTTGTAATATTTATATTTGGGTTTACCATATTAGTCCAATGGTTGGATGTCCCATTTTGACAAATATTGTCTCACCATGAAAATAAATGATGTTTATTTTGTTCTTTGTAATATTTACATTTGGGTTTACGAATGTTGGGTCTATAATATTTGTCCCTTGGGTTTAATATTATTCCCTTGGGTTCATAGTCCCTTGGGGTTTTAGTATTACTCCCTTGGGTTTATTATTCATTTGGGTTTTAATATCAATCCCTTGGGTTTATTATTCCCTTAGGTTTATAATATCAATGACGGTCAATCGTGGTTGAATGTCACATTGTGACAAGGATTGTCTCACCATGAAAATAAATCATGTTTATTTTAGTCTTTGTAATATTTATATTTGGGTTTACAAATGTTGGGTTTATAATATTAGTCCCTTGAGTTTAATATTACTCCCTTCGGTTCATAATCCCTTGGGGTTTTAGTATTAATCCCTTCTTTTTATTATTGCTTTGCATTTAGAATATCAATCATGGTCAACCATTGTCAATCATAGAAAACCATGTTCAACCATGTTTGAATGTTGCATTGTGACGATGATTGTCTCACCATCAAAATAAACCATGTTTATTTTAGTGTTTGTAGTGTTTATATTTGGGTTTAACAATGTTGGGTTTATAATGTTAGTCCCATGGGTTTAATATTATTTCCTTGGGTTCATAATCCCTTGGGGTTTTAGTATTGATCCCTTAGTTTTATTATTCCTTTAGGTTTATAATATTAATCTCTTGGGTTTATTATTACCGTAGGTTTATAATATTAGTCCCTTGGATTTAATATTATTCCCTTGGGTTCACAATCCCTTGGGGTTTTTGTATTAATCCCTTGGGTTTATTATTCATTTGGGTTTATAATATCAATCCCTTGGGTTTAATATTCCCATAGTTTTATATTATAAATCATGGTCAACCATGGTTGAATGTCGCATTGTGACAAGGATTGTCTCACCATCAAAATAAATCATGTTTAATTTAGTGTTTGTAGTATTTATATTTGGGTATACCAATGTTGGGTTTATAATATTAGTCCAACGGTTGAATGTTGCATTTTGACAAAGATTGTCTCACCAAGAAAATAAACCATGTTTATTTTAGTGTTTGTAATATTTATATTTGGGTTTACCATATTAGTCCAATGGTTGGATGTCCCATTTTGACAAATATTGTCTCACCATGAAAATAAATGATGTTTATTTTGGTCTTTGTAATATTTACATTTGGGTTTACGAATGTTGGGTCTATAATATTAGTCCCTTGGGTTTAATATTATTCCCTTGGGTTCATAGTCCCTTGGGGTTTTAGTATTACTCCCTTGGGTTTATTATTCATTTAGGTTTTAATATCAATCCGTTGGGTTTATTATTCCCTTAGGTTTATAATATCAATCATGGTCAACCATGGTCAACCGTAATTGAATGTCAAATTGTGACAAGGATTGTCTCACCATGAAAATAAATCATGTTTATTTTAGTCTTTGTAATATTTATATTTGGGTTTATGAATGTTGTGTTTATAATATTAGTCCCTTGGGTTTAATATTATTCCTTTTGGTTCATAATCCCTTGGGGTTTTAGTATTAATCCCTTCGTTTTATTATTGCTTTGCGTTTAGAATATCAATCATGGTCAATCATAGCAAACCATGGTCAACCATGTTTGAATGTCGCATTGTGACAACGATTGTCTCACCATCAAAATAAACCATGTTTATTTTAGTGTTTGTAGTGTTTACATTTGGGTTTAATAATGTTGGGTTTATAATATTATTCTTATGGGTTTAATATTATTTCCTTGGGTTCATAATCCCTTGGGGCTTTAGTATTGATCCCTTAGTTTTATTATTCCTTTAGGTTTATAATATCAATCCCTTGGATTTATTATTCCCTTAGGTTTATAATATTAGTCCCTTGGATTTAATATTATTCCCTTGGGTTCACAATTCCTTGGGGGTTTAGCATTAGTCCCTTGGGTTTATATTATCAATCATGGCCAACCATGGTTGAATGTCGCATTGTGACAAGGATTCTCTCACCATCAAAATAAATCATGTTTAATTTAGTGTTTGTAGTATTTATATTTGGGTATACGAATGTTGGGTTTATAATATTAGTCCAATGGTTGAATGTCGCATTTTGACAAAGATTGTCTCACCATGAAAATAAACCATGTTTATTTTAGTTTTTGTAATATTTATATTTGGGTTTACCATATTAGTCGAATGGTTGGATGTCCCATTATGACAAATATTGTTTCACCATAAAAATAAATGATGTTTATTTTGGTCTTTGTAATATTTACATTTGGGTTTACGAATGTTGGGTCTATAATATTAGTCCCTTGGGTTTAATATTATTCCCTTGGGTTCATAATCCCTTTGGGTTTTAATATTACTCCTTTGGGTTTATTATTCATTTGGGTTTTAATATCAATTCATTCGGTTTATTATTCCCTTAGGTTTATAATATCAATCATGGTCAACCATGGTCAACCGTGGTTGAATGTCACATTGTGACAAGGATTGTCTCACCATGAAAATAAATCATGTTTATTTTAGTCTTTGTTTTTATATGAGTTTACGAATGTTGGGTTTATAATATTAGTCCCTTGGGTTTAATATTATTCCCTTGGGTCCATAATCCCTCGGGTTTTAGTATTAATCCCTTGGGTTTATCATCCATTTGGGTTTATAATATCAGTCCCTTAGGTTTATTATTCCCTTAGGTTTATAATATCAATCATGGTAAACCATTGCCAATCAACCATGGGTTTATTATTAACGTGGGTTTATAATATCAATCATGGACATCTTTATTAATCTCTTGTATTTGTAATATCGTTCACTAATTCCTTGGGTTTATAATATTAAACCATTGGGTTTATTAGTTCCTTGGGTTTATAATATTAGTCACATGGGTTTAATATTATTCCCTTCGGTTCATAATCCCGTGGGGTTTTAGTATTAATCCTTTCGTTTTATTATTGCTTTTTGGGTTTATAATATCAATCCCGTAGGTTTATTATTCATAATATCAATCATGGTAAACTATTGTCGATCATAGGCAAATATGGTCAACCATGGTTTTACTATTAACTTGGGTTTATAATATCAATCATGGTCATCTTTATTAATCTCTTGTATTTGTAATATCAATCCTTTGTGCTTCTTGATCCAGTAGGTTTTTAATATACTAATTCCTTGGGTTCATAATATTAGTCCCTTATGTTTAATATTATTCCCTTTGGCTCATAATCCCTTGGGATTTTAGTATTTATATCTTGGGTAATGATAAACGAAAGGGACTAATATTATAAGCCCAATGTATACAAACCCCAAAATAAATATTAAAAATACTAAAATAAACAAAGTGAAAATAAAGCGAATAATAAAATAATAAAATAATAATAATTAATTATTATTAATTAATATACTAATTAAGAATTATTAATAATTTATTATGATTTATATTATTGTAATAATATTAATATAATATAATAAATATATAAGAATATTATTGTTATATTTATATTTATTATTATTAATTATCATAAATGGTTGTTCTTTAAAAATTACACATAATAATTCACTTATCACAATTCTAATTATTATTGGATTATGATTATTATTATGAGCTATAATAAAATAAAATAAATCAATATAATTGTGATTATTATTATATTTATATTATTGTTATAATAATATAATAATAATTATAATATTATTATATAATAATAAAATAATATAATAGTAATATTATTATTATTATTATGCATAATTATATATTATTATTTTATAATAATTAATATTTGTATATTAATATAATATATTATTATCTGATATTATTAATTATTAATTATATTATTAATAATATATATAATAAAATAATATATTATTTTATATTATTATTATTATAATATAATAATAATTATATTATTTTATTTCTTGAATAATAAATGATAATCTAATTAATTTAATATATTTATGAGTTTATATATTATATAATATATCATATAAATAATATGGTTGTAAATTAATATTTATATAGTTATTAATAATCAGTTGGTCTATTGGCATATATCAACTACATTGGAAAATGTAGTTGATATATACGTTTGATATAAGTCTATCGGCATATATCAATCATATTTACCTTGTTAAATATGGTTGTGCTAGTATTAATACAACCATATAACAGCTATATTTACCTTGTTAAATATGGCTGTAGTAGTACTAATACAACTGTGATGCAAGATGCCTTCAAAATTACACGTAATCGGGGCGTTGTTGCAGTCATTCCATTACGGGTAAATAGAAATAGAAATAGAAAAAGATTCTCAATGCATTGCCAGCGGGATATCATCATAAATCAATGATACAACTCTTAATATACTTGAAATGAGTGAAAATTAAGTTGGAAAATAATCGGTATTGGTTGAATAAAAATAAATGACAGGTTTCATGAAAACCTGATTCTCATAACCAAACATTGTGCAAAAAACAGAGAAGCGATTTAAATGTTGTATCGCTTAGATGAATCTAGTATATAACTAAGGGCTCCACAATCTTTCTATGTGTCAAAAAACCACAATATAATTGTATAAGCAATGATCTGAGTGAGATCGATGGTCCACACGCCATCACGAGTTCCGCAGATCTGCGTATTTTGAAAGAAATTTCGAGACATCCCTAAACGAGAAACTCCGTTTTTGGAAAGAAACATGGAGCGTTGTGGGGTGGCCTCTGTTTGATACACAGGAAAAGGAGCCTCCATAGTTATTAGCAGGTCACTTACAAATTCCTTTGTCATTGTAATTGCTGATCTACTTAAACACTCCTCCTTTACTTCCTTTATTTCTTGGGCGGTTTTTTTTACCGTTACAGTTGCTTGGGAGTTAATAACCGCTTCGATGTGCAACATAATTTCTTGGAGTTAGTAACAGCCCATATATGGGTGATATGCGTGATGGAGTTATCAATCTGACGGTAGAAGATAGTTCTATCATCTAACACAAAGAATGGAGGGTTCACAATCCCACAAGCGGTGGTAGCTAGAAGAGTTGATTCTAGAGGGGAATGTCTTAAAATATTTTTAATTATGGAGATTCACTTTCATTTTATCATAGAGATTCACTCTATTTAAATAATTTTCTTTGACTTGTAAATAACTTTTATTACAATATCATGGACCAATACTATAACATATTAATACCATATACACAACATCACACATATTGATATGATATTTTTTAAATTAATTAATTAAAAAAATATAACTATAAAAATAAATCTTAATTTTTGATTTATCACTATTATTGATGATTTAGTTTGATTTAAGATTTTATTCCTATGCTCAAAAAGTTTGGAGAGAAGCCTCCCGAGCTCACTATAATTTTGACATCGTAAAAGGCTAGGAAGGCCAGTGTTGCGACAAAGATTATCAAACTGAGATTTAATGTGGTTGTACGCGGGGCACTCTAAGAGGAAGTGGTTTTCATTCTCGATGTTCCTATTCTCGCAGAGATGGCACATCCTTTCCATTCATGGTATTTTAAGAACTTCCCAATAACCTGTTTCATATAAATATAAAAATTAAATCTTTAACATTTATTTAGTAAAAAAATCAATAAAATATTAAATACTATCTAAGTGATACATTAAGCATTATGAAAATATAATCTCACCAAACTTAAAAATATATATAAAAACTAAAAATAAAATGTATATAACTTTTTTCCATCATCATCAACTCCCACCAAACTTAAAAAATATATATAAAGATTAAAATAAAAATGTATATAACTCCTCATCATCATTAATGTTTTTCTTCATCGTCTGTCATCTTTTTTTCACTCCTCATTTGGTCCTCTGCAAATGGCCAAACTTAAAATATATATATAAAAATTAAAAATAAAAATGCTGCTGCATCATCATCATCATCATCAGGTCCTCTGCAAATTGCAATATGGTCCTCGTCGTTTTGTTCCCTCTTTGCACATCATCATCATCGCATTTCGTCTTTTGCCAATTGGTTAGTGTTTTTCTTTATCGTCAGTCATCCTTTTTTCTCCTCATTTGGTTTGATTTAAGATTTTATTCCTATGCTCAAAAAGTTTGGAGAGAAGCCTCCCGAGCTCATTATAATTTTGACATCGTAAAAGGCTAGGAAGGCCAGCGTTGCAACAAAGATTATGAAACTGAGATTTAATGTGGTTGTACGCGGGGGACTCTAAGAGGAAGTGGTTTTCATCCTCGATGTTCCTATTCTCGCAGAGATGGCACATCCTTTCCATCCATGGTATTTTAAGAACTGCCCAATAACCTATTTCATATAAATATAAAGATTAAATCTTTAACATTTATTTAGTAAAAAAAAACCAATAAAATATAAAATACTATTTAAGTGATATATTAAGCATTATAAAAATATAGTCTCACCAAACTTAAAAATATATATATAAAAACCAGTCCCACCAAAC
>APFE031541302.1:26926-52945 GCA_000404065.3 Pinus taeda | reverse complement strand
TTAAAAAATATATATAAAAATTAAAAATAAAAATGCTGCATCATCATCAATGTTTTTCTTCATCGTCTGTCATCTTTTTTTCACTCCTCATTTCGTCCTCTGCAAATGGCCCAACTTAAAAAATATATATAAAAATTAAAAATAAAAATGCTGCATCATCATCAATGTTTTTCTTCATCGTCTGTCATCTTTTTTCCACTCCTCATTTCGTCCTCTGCAAATGGCCCAACTTAAAAAATATATATAAAAATAAAAAATAAAAATGCTGCATCATCATCATCATCATCTGGTCCTCTGCAAATTGCAATATCGTCCTCGTCGTTTTTTTCCTCTTTGCACATCATCATCATCGCATTTCGCCTTTTGCCAATTGCTTAGTGTTTTTCTTCATCGTCAGTCATCTTTTTTTCTCCTCATTTGGTCCTCTGCAAATTGCAATGTCGTCCTCGTCTTTTTCCCTCCTCTGCAAATTGCGTCCATAGCATCGACAATCTCTACCATTTTGGTTTCTGTTTTAGGATTCACAATGGCTGCATCATTGTCAGTTGCCTCCGTCTCCACCGCTGCTTATTCCAACAACAAGCAGTGGTACGAGATATTTATAAATCATCGCGGTGTTGATACGAAGGAAACCTTCGCTAGGTCTCTTTACCTTCGCCTTCTGAAACAAGGGATAAGGGCCTTTCTGGATAAGCACGAGATGCAACCGGGATACCAAATTTCTTCTCAAATAGAAAACGCTATCAAAACCGCCTCAATCCATGTGGCGATCTTCTCTGTTCGATATGCTGAATCATATTGGTGCCTAGATGAGCTCCTACTGATGCTAGAATCAAAGGCTCCTATCATTCCAGTGTTTTACGGTGTCACGCCCGCGGAACTTCGATGGACGCAGGGCAAAGATGGAATTTATGCTCAAGCCCTAAAAAGACTAGCAGAGAAGAGAACTCATGAAGGGAATTTGCGATATGACTCCAACACTATTGAAAAATGGAGGAATGCACTTTCTCATCTTGCAGACATCAGCGGTTTTGTCCTGGATAAGTGCAATATTGGGTGAGAGCTAAACCTTCCTTCTGGGTTATGGTAGTCTTTTACATTAAATAGAAATAAACTTTCGTTTCTTACTGGCTCTCTTTATTTTCTTCTTAATAACTAGCAAGCATGAGGAGCTGAACCTGCTGGATGAAGTGGTTAAGCATTTGGGGCGAAGGATGAAAAAGGAAGACTTGCACGTGGCCAAATTTCCGACCGGTTTGGATGAGAAGCTGCGAGATTTTGAAGATACAGTTCTATTGCAGCGACAGCAGAGCGGGAGACCTAAGATATTGGGGATCTGGGGTTTAGGCGGCGTTGGAAAGACAACGTTGGCCAAAGAATTTTTCAATAGGAAGAAATCCGATTATTGTATACACTGCTTTTTATCTGACGTCGGAGATAATGCAGCTAGAGAGGATTTAGTTTCGTTGCAGAGAATTCTTCTTAATCGCTTGACTGGATTGGATAAGCCAATACAGAGTGTTGCTGAAGGGACAGGGTTGCTCGAAAAGGGCATAAAACATCTCCAATCTTCTAATGCCTCGTTACAACATCTTCAGAGCTTGACTGGATTGGATAAGCCAATAGACAATGTCTTGGTAATCTTAGATGATATACACCATTCGAGTCAAGTGGATGCACTTTTGCCAGTTGATCTCCCCTCAGGCAGCTTAGTATTGATTACATGTAGAGATAAGGGTGTTCTCATAAATTCAAAAGTCGAAGAGTCATCAATTTACCTGCTATCTGGGCTCAATAATCAACACTCCCTAGAGCTCTTCTGCTCCCATGCCTTCAACCAAACCTATCCACTTCCACGATTTGAATATCTTGTAGATAAATTCTTAGAAGCTTGTAATCGATTGCCCCTATCTTTGAAAGTAATAGGGGCACATCTTTATGGGAGAGACATATCTTACTGGGAAGACGAATTAGAGAGTCTTCAACAAATACTTCCCAGTGAGATAAAGAAAAGGCTTCAAATTAGTTATGACGCCCTAGATGAACTGGAAAAACAAATATTTTTGGACGTTGCATGTTTTTTCGTAGGAGAAAAGAGGGATACGGCAGTAAGCGTATGGAATGGATCAGGCTGGATAGGAAGGCGCGGATTTGAAAATCTACGAGACAAGTGCCTCGTCGAAGTGGATGATGAGAATGTGATACGGATGCATAACCACCTAAGAGATTTAGGCAGGAATGTCGCTGAAAAGTCGTCCCCTCGTCGTCTTTGGCGTTGTACAAATCAGGTCATTGATGGTTTGTTACATGAATCATCTGTAAGTGTTCAGTGATTTTGTTGTTATATAGATTGTTCAATGAATGTAGCTTTGAATGAATAAGCAATAATCATCCTGTTTCAACCATGACCAGAAAGGAGCCGTGCGGGGAATTCGGACGGGTCATGATGATGAAGATGATGTTATTAGCCTTGCTGATGCTGATACTGAAAATGCTCTCCGGAAACACATTTTACGGAGGTTGCAAATTCTTGATACCGAAGGTGAGCGCATTTTGACGTTGGCGGAGCCACCAGATATCTTAGGTCTCCGTTGGCTCCGTTGGCTCCCTTGTAAAGAGCGCCTACGCAGCATGGTGGAGCACATTTTGAGGAGGGTGAAGTTACCATGCAGGATGAGGACGGTGGAATTACCAAATATCTTATGGCTCCGTTGGATAAACTGTCCATACTCTTCATTGCCGTCTGGTATTTCAATGAGAAATTTAAGGTGTTTAACAGTGTCGGGGTCAGTATTAAAAAGACTCCAGCTGAAGAACAATGGGGTATCGGCGCAGGCCATAAAACTTGTAAGTCTACGTGTTTGTGATTGCTCTGAATTAGAAGAACTGCCAAGTATAGGAACATTGGTATCTCTGGAGGAGTTGTGCGCAAACAGATGTGTCAAGTTGAAGAACATACCGGGGTTGGAACAGGCAACAAAACTTCGAAAGCTGAGTGTCCAAGGGTGCTCTAAGTTAGAAGTGCTGCCAAGTATGAAAACATTGCTATCTTTGGAGGAATTGTGGACAGATGGATGTGTACGGCTGAGAAGCATACAGGGGTTGGAGAAGGCAACCAAGCTCCGAAAGCTAATTGTGGGAGGGTGCTCTGAGTTGCAAGAGCTGCCAAATATGGAAACATTGGGATCTTTGCAAGAGTTGCGGGCAGATGGATGCGTGAAGCTGAAGAGTATAAGTCAGTTGGGGCACTTAACAAAGCTTCGACAACTAGATGTTAGTGGGTGGTGTGAGTTAGAAGAGCTGCCGAGTATGGAAACATTGGTATCTCTCGAGGAGTTGTGGGCAAATAGATGTGTGAAGCTGAAGCGAATACAAGGGCTGGAGCAGGCAACCAAGCTTCGAAAGTTAAGTGTCAGCGGGTGCTCTAAATTAGAAGAGTTGGCAAGTATGGAAACATTGGTATCGTTGGAGGAGTTGTGGGCAGATGAATGTGCACAACTGAAGAGGATCAGAGGTTTGGAGCAGGCGACAAAGCTTCGAAAATTATTTGTCAGAGGGTGCTATGACATAGAAGAGCTGCTACTAAGTGTCAGCGGGTGCTTTGAGTCAGAAGAACTCCCAAATATGGAAACGTTGGTATGTTTGGAGGAGTTGTGGGCAAGCAAATGTGTTCAGTTGAAGAACATCAGGGGGCTGGAGCAGGCGACAAAGCTTCGAAAGCTAATTATCGGTGGGTGTTCTGCTTTAGAAGAGCTGCCAAGTGTGAGAGCAATGGTAGATTTGGAAGAGTTGTGGGCAGATGGATGCGTGCAGCTGAAGAGCATCAGGGGGTTGGAGCATGCGAGAAAGCTTCGAAAGCTATTTGTTGGAGGTTGCTCTAAGTTAGAAGAGCTGCCAAGCATGGAAACATTGGTATGTTTGGAGGAGTTGTGGGCAAGCAAATGTGTTCAGTTGAAGAACATCAGGGGGCTGGAGCATGCGACAAAGCTTCGAAAGCTAATTATCGGTGGGTGTTCTGCTTTAGAAGAGCTGCCAAGTGTGAGAGCAATGGTAGATTTGGAAGAGTTGTGGGCAGATGGATGCGTGCAGCTGAAGAGCATCAGGGGGTTGGAGCATGCGAGAAAGCTTCGAAAGCTATTTGTTGGAGGTTGCTCTAAGTTAGAAGAGCTGCCAAGCATGGAAACATTGGTATGTTTGGAGGAGTTGTGGGCAGGCAAATGTGTTCAGTTGAAGAGCATCAGGGGGCTGGAGCAGGCGAGAAAGCTTCAAAAGCTAATTATCGGAGGGTGTTCTGCGTTAGAAGAGCTGCCAAGTATGGAAGCAATGGTAGATTTGGAAGAGTTGTGGGCAGATGGATGTGTGCAGCTGAAGAGAATAAGGGGGTTGGAGCAGGCGAGAAAACTTCGAAAGTTATTTGTTGGAGGTTGCTCTGAGTTAGAAGAGCTGCCAAACATGGAAACATTGGTATGTTTGGAGGAGTTGTGGGCAGGCAAATGTGTTCAGTTGAAGAGCATCAGGGGGCTGGAGCAGGCGACAAAGCTTCAAAAGCTAATTATCGGAGGGTGCTCTGCTTTGGAAGAGCTTCCAAGTATGGAAGCAATGGTAGATTTGGAAGAGTTATGGGCAGATGGATGTGTGAAGCTGAAGGGCATCAGGGGGTTGGAGCAGGCCAGAAAACTTCGAAAGCTATTTGTTGGCGGTTGCTCTGAGTTAAAAGAGCTGCCATGCATGGAAACATTGGTATGCTTGGAGGAGTTGTGGGCAGGCGGATGTGTTCAGTTGAAGAGCATCAGGGGGCTGGAGCAGGCGACAAAGCTTCAAAAGCTAATTATCGGAGGGTGCTCTGCTTTGGAAGAGCTTCCAGGTATGGAAGCAATGGTAGATTTGGAAGAGTTATGGGTAGATGGATGTGTAAAGCTGAAGAGCATCAGGGGGTTGGAGCAGGCGAGAAAGCTTCGAAAGCTATTTGTTGGCGGTTGCTCTGAGTTAAAAGAGCTGCCATGTATGGAAACATTGGTATGTTTGGAGGAGTTGTGGGCAGGCGGATGTGTTCAGTTGAAGAGCATCAGGGGGCTGGAGCAGGCGACAAAGCTTCAAAAGCTAATTATCGGAGGGTGCTCTACTTTGGAAGAGCTGCCAAGTATGGAAGCAATGGTAGATTTGGAAGAGTTATGGGCAGATGGATGTGTGAAGCTGAAGAGCATCAAGGGGCTGGAGAAGGCGACAAAGTTGCGAAAGTTAATTATCAGAGGGTGCTCTATGTTAGAAGAGCTGCCAAATATGGAAACATTAGTATGTTTGGAGGAGTTGTGGGCAGATGGATGTGTGCAGCTGAAGAGCATAGAGGGTTGGAGCAGGTGAGAAAGCTTCAAAAGCTATTTGTCTGAGGGTGCCATGAGTTAGAAGAACTGCAAAGTATGGAAATATTTGTATGTTTGGAGGAGCTGTGGACAGGTTAATGTCTTCACTTAAAGAGAATCAGGGGCTGGAGCAGGCGACAAAGCTTCCAAAACTAATTATCAGAGATGTTGTGCACTAGAAGAGCTGCCAAATATGGAAGCATTGGTATAGCTGGAGGAGTTGTGGGCAGATGAATGTGTACAATTGAAGAGTATGGTTGGCAGACTTAACAAATCTTCGATTACTGGATGTTAGTGGGTGGTCTGAATCAGAAAAGCGGTCAAATATGGAAACATTGGTATCTCTAGCGGAGTTCTTGGCAAAGAGGTGTGAAGCTAAAGGGCATACAGCTGTTGGAGCAGACAACCAAACTTCCAAAGCTAAGTGTCAGCGGGTGCTCTGCTCTGAGTTACAAGAGCTGCCAATTTTGGGAACTTTGGTATCTTTGGAGGAGTTGTTGGTAGATGGATGTGAGCAGGTGAAGAGCATGGAGGAGTTGTGGGCAGATGGATGTGTGCTGCTGAAGAGCATGGAAGAGTTGTGGGTAGATGGATATGTGCAGCTGAAGAGCATGAGGGGATATGTGCAGCTGAAGAGATGGTAGATGGATAACAAAGCTTCGATTCCTAAATGTTAGTGGGTGCGTTGAGCTAGAAGGGCGAGTATGGAAACATGGGTATCTCTGGAGGAGTTATGGGCAGAGAGATGTGTGAAGCTGAGGAGCATACTTAGGTTGGAGCGGCCGACAAATCTTCGAAAGCTGTGTGTTAGAGGGTGCTCTGTTTTAGAAGAGTTGGAAGGCGTTGAACATACGGCGAAGAGGCTAGACGTCTCTAAATGACCCAGATTACAGTGTCCTGTGTAGTAGTGGACTAGCTGCGCAGACAATTGAAAACATCATAGCGACATGGAAGGCAAAGCCAGAAGCAGTTGTGCAATGAGAGATAATTTATTTATTCTAAGAGGAAGCTATAATGAGGCTACAAATGTGGCAATGTACATATATAAAAGGTTGGCATCAATTTGAATTTGATAGGTTAAAGCCTGGTTACACGCAATTTAGCGGAGTTAAGTGCGTTGTCACCGCTCTGATTTTAAAGCATTCTCAATTGGTTGTATCAGGAGCAGAAATTGATACATGTTTTATAACTCAAATTTGAATAACATCCCGGTAAGCATTGATGTATGTATATGTATTCATATTATGATCATTATGAAAGGTCAGTTTTTAATCTTTTCCTGCGGGATGTTGTTTTAGTTGAATTAATAGTTTAATAAAAATTTAAATTTTATTATGTCATTTTTTTTTTTAAACTATTTAATTTTGTTTTATTTATCATTTGATTTTGTTTTATTAATGACATTAGATTTTTAATTTAGAATTTTGAAGAGATGAGCGATTTGTTTCCCCGCCAAGAACTCCTTCCATGCCACCTGTGCGTTAGATCATTGAAATATAATTTCCTATAGGACTGAAAACCGGTATTACTCACTCAGGATACTCAGTTAGAATGCCTAACAAGATTTTGCAATACTATGGTGCAACACATTGTCCCCTTTTGCAGATTCAGCCTCCAGGTCCCTGTATGTTAATGCACATGCGTTATCTTTATCTGCCAGTCTGAAGCAGCAGTAGGAAGTTGAGATTTGCTGGGCTAACCAGATGCAGGGATTCGAGTCAACTATCAATTTCAGAAATCACGGCCTCCCTCTGGCGAGAATCAAGAAAATAATGATGTCAGACGAGAATGCGAGAATGAGATGTTAATCAATAAACTTACTCTCAGGGCCTGGAATCACACTGAATCAACCAAGATACGGACCCTGCGGCAATTACCAGAACTGATATATTCCAGTTTTTGATCGATATTCTGCCTAGGGACGTTTTGAAGCAGGAACAGGTCATTAATATTGGAACCCTAAGTCTTCTCTCTCAATTGGAGGCAACAGTTCTAAAATCGGTGTTGCTAATTCGGCTTCCATTCTTTGATAATACCCTGAACATTGTTCAGTCCAAATCCTCAGAAATTTCAACACATTTATTGTATTGTGAGCTGTATAGAAAGCTGAAACCGTAACAGCTTTTTCCTGTTGCACAAAGTTGAAGTGTGTTATGAGGCATGCATGACATAACATGCCTCAGGAGTGTCCCTTTTTTCTCAGATTCCTTTCATATTTATTTGAATGGCCAATTACGTGGAACAGTGACACTTTTATATTACTTTAGGCATGATTCATATCTATATGGCTTGGAATTATAAACCTTTGTCTGATAGAGGTGATTTTTGATTTGGGTAGCTGATGTGCTATCTGGAACATATCAAATATTGTGCATCATGCTGCTATACTTCAAGAATTGTTTGGAATTCATTGGTGGAATGGGCGTCTTTCGATCCTAGTTCTCACCATAGTTCTTATTTTGGCTCCATTGATGCCTTTCAAGAGAGTGGGTAAGCCTTTTTTGATCATTCTAATAAGTATGTTTTAGCACTGCGATTTTCAGAAAATTTCATTTGTGCCTTTTCACAGCTATCGGGGATTTAAATGTCTAATAACCAATGTAATTATTTGAAAAGGATTCAACATATCTTAGGAATGTCACATAGTGATCACATCTGCGTAGACCATTTCTCTAACTTTTCATGTTACCCTGTTGGAAACGGCATATGTATTCAACGATGTGGATCTGGTCATTCCTTAACCAGTTATGATGTTGAAATCTTGATGATTATATTGATGGGTTCACTTCCCTGAATTTGCAGATTTTTTGAAATTCACTTCTGCATTATCAGTTGCACTCGCTGTTGTATTTGTTGTGATCAAAGTTGGTATTGCAATTGTAAAGCTGTTCAATGGCACCGTCCAAGTGCCAAGATGGCTACCAGATATTGTTGATCATACTTCGTTCTAGAATCTTTTCACTGTGGTACCAGTCATTGTGACCGCTTACATATGCCATTTCAATGGTATGGATTATTTCCCTACATCTCTGGTCCTGCACCTGAATGTAGTATCTTAGACTTAATTAGCTGAATTGGCATTTTAAAAGTATACGGGTCATTGGCGTTCTGCTTAACTTTTATCATAGCTACAAGCTTTTTCGGTGTTCTCCTATTTGGAGACCAAATTATGGATGATGTCCTGGCCAATTTTAAAACCAACTTGGGAGTTCCTTACAGTGCTGTGCTGAATGACATTGTTCGCATGACCTACGTTGTACATCTGATGCTGGTATTTCCTCTCGTTTTTTGCCCTGTGCCTTAATATTGATGGGCTTATATTTCCATCCAAAAAGCCCCTTGTTTCGGATAATAAGAGATTCATCTTGATTGCTACCATATTAATTGGAAACATTTTCCTCGGGCATCATTCATACCCACTATTTGGGATGCATTTCAGCTCACAGGGGCTACTGCAGCAGTTTGTATTGGGTTCATCTTCCCAGCTTCCATTGCTCTCAGGTAAAGAAAGGCTGCTTTTCATTTCTGGTTGTCTTTTATCTTGCTTTTATGTAACTTCTAATCTCAATTGTTTTTAATTGCAGAGGCAGTCAAGGAATCTCAACAAAAAGGACATATATCTCTTTGTTTATGAATTTTAGTAGTTTCAAGTTCAATTGCAATTTGCTATATTGCATGACATAAATTATATGTTCAACAAAAATGAGGTAGGCCCTCCACGATCTTGCGGATTATGTTTTTATCAAAAGCAGCAGCGCATGCATATAAAGATGTTTTTGGAGCAGAACAAAGAAAAGAAAACTGATCTGGAACATGTTTGTAGAATTGTGAAGAGTGGATAAACTATTGTAAAGGCATGGATCAGCTAATGATCCAGTGGAATGTCCTGTAAATACAAAAATTTTAGTATGGTTACTCTTCAGCAACAGGGCATTTACTTGGGATATTCTGAAAAAAAAAGGTATTTCCAAGGCCCAACCAGGGAAACACAATCCTTAGGGTTTATGTAAATTTACAAAAACTAACTGCAATACAAATAATACAAAACAAAATTTCACATATTTTGCAATTGTAAAGTCGTTCAGTGGCACCATCCAAGTGCCAAGATGGCTAAGAAATATTGTTGATCATACTTCGTTCTTGAACCTTTTCACTGTGGTACCAGTCATTGTGACTGCTTACATATGTCATTTCTATTGCCCTTCATTTCCGGTCCTTCACCTGATTGTATGCGTAGCTACAAGCTTTTTTGGAGTTCTTCTATTTGGAGACCAAATTATGGATGATGTCATGGTCAATTTTGACACCAACTTTGGAGTTCCTTACAGTGCTGTGCTGAATGACATTGTTCGCATGCCTACGTTGTACATTTGATGCTGGTCTTTCCTCTTGTATTTTTTGCCCCGCGCCTTAATATTGATGGGCTTATATTTCCAGCCAAAAAGTCCATTGTTTTGGATAATAAGAGGTTCTTCTTGATCACTACCATATTGATTGGAACCATTTTCCTTGGAGCATCATTCATACCCAGTATTTGCGATGCAGGGATGCATTTCAGCTTGCAGGCACTACTGCAGCAGTTTGTATTGGGTTCATCTTCCCAGCTTCCATTGCTCTCAGCCTTCAGGTAAAGAAAGGTTGCTTTTCCTTTCTGGTTGTCGTTTATCTTGCTTATATGTAACTTCTAATCTCAATTGTTTTTAATTGTAGAGACACTCGTGGAATCTCAATAAAAAAGGACATATATTTCTCATTGTTTATGATTTTTCTTGCAGTAGTTTCAAGTTCAATTGCTATATTGGGTGACAAAAATTCTATGTTCAACAAAAATGAGGTAGGCCCTCCATAATCTTGAGGGTTATGTTCTTACCAAAAGCAGCAGCACATGCATATAAAGATGTTTTTGGAGCAGAACAAAGAAAAGAAAACTGATCTGGAAACTGCTTGTGGAATTGTGAAGAGTGGATAAACTATTGTAAAGCCTTTGTAAAGGCGCGGATCAGCTAATGATCTGGTGGAATGTCCTGTAAATACAAAAAATTTAGTGTGGCTACTCTTCAACAACAGGGCATTTACTTGAGATATTCTTCAAAAACAAGTATTTCGAAGACCCAACCAGGGGGAACACAATCCTTAGGGCTTATGTAAATTTACAAAAAATAACTGCAATAAAAATAATACAAAACAAATTTTCACAAATTTCTCGATTTTGAAGTTGTTCAGTGGCACCATCCAAGTGCCAAGATGGCTACCAGATATTGTTGATCATACTTTGTTCTGGCTGTGCACCTGAATGTAGTATCTTAGACTTCATTATCTGAATTGACATTTTAAAAGTCTATGAGGCATTGGCATTGTGCTCAATTGTATGCACAGCTACAAGCTTTTTTGGTGTTCTTCTATTTGGAGACCAAATTATGGATGATTTCCTAGTCAATTTTGACACCAACTTGGGAGTTTCTTACAGGATTGTGTTGAATGACATTATTTGCATGACCTACATTGTACATCTGATGCTGGTCTCTCCTCTCGTATTTTTGGCCCTGCGCCTTAATATTGATGGGCTTATATTTCCATCCAAAAAGCCCCCCCTTGTTTCATATAGTAAGAGGTTCATCTTGATCACTACCATATTAATTGGAACCATTTTCCTTGGGGCACCATTCATACCCAATATTCTGGATGCATTTCATCTCACAGGGGCTACTACAGCAGTTTGTATTCGGTTCATCTTCCTAGCTTCCATTGCTCTCAGGTAAAGAAATGCTGCTTTTCATTTCTGGTTGTCTTTTATCTTGCTTATATGTAACTTCTAATCTCAATTATTTTTAATTGCGGAGACACTCTTGGAATCTCAACAAAAAAGGAGATATATCTCTCATTGTTTATGATTTTTCTTGCAGTAGTTTCAAGTTCAATTGCAAATAATTTGCAATATTTGGTGACATAAATTCTATGTTCAACAAAAATGAGGTAGGCCCTCCACGATCTTGAGGATTATGTTTTATCAAAAGCAACAGTGCATGCATATAAAGATGTTTTTGGAGCAGATCAAAGAAAAGAAAACTGATCTAGAACTTGCTTGTAGAATTGTGAAGAGCGGATAAACTATTGTAAAGCCTTTGTAAAGGCATGGATCAGCGAATGATCCGGGGAATGTCCTGTAAATACAAATTTTTTTGTATGGCTACTCTTCAACAACAGGGCATTTACTTGGGATATTCTTAAAAAATAAGTATTTCGAAGGCCCAACCAGGGGAAACACAATCCTTAAGGCTTATGTAAATTTATAAAAAATAACTTTAGTAAAAATAATATAAAACAAAATTTCACAAATTCTTGTCCATTTAGAGTCAGAAGGTGATGGCAGCTGCCTCTGACAGGTAGACATGAACATAGGAAGATTCAAAAAACACAGACCCAGTATTCAAGCAAGCTTAGAAATCAGATAAAGAAGTTCTAGAACCATTGTTCTGGCCAACTTGAATGAAATTGAAGAATTGGATACACAAGATGTGGACGAAACACTCAAAGTCATGTGGATTCAAAGAAGATTTCTGTATGAACAGAGTATAGAGAGGTCTTTGGTCATGAATCTGACAAGAATGGCATGTTTGCCATATCTGCTTTAGATGAACTAACAATTTTCCTTTGAAAATGTAATCAGATGTAAGAAATCAGTTGTGTTTTCAAGCAGACTGTGAAAAATGTAAGAGATGTAAGTTATAACCCTATATATGTTTCAGTATAATAGTAAATTTGTTGGCAAGTACTCGTTCCAAACTAATAGATTGACACAAATTGGGAATGGAATATTTTTATACTAATAGCTTTCACAGCAATGAATATAATTCTAAATACTTAGAGATTGAATTCAAAAGTTCATTCACGGGTCAAGGACTAGTGCCTTTTTCTAGTGAATGGAATTCTGACCTATCCATTTTGCAATAACTGAATTTCATTGTCAGTCTTTTATGCTTGAATGCAATAACAAAAGGAAATAGGAAGGTTAGCCTCTTGAGCATGATGTCACAAAATTATCAGAGTACAAGGAGCTGAAGTAGACTCTTCAGCAAAAATTGCCTCCAATCTTCTCCCGTTAAAGCTAGATTCAAATGCAGAGGATATCCTATTTCAACTACCCCATCCATTTGTGCCAACAGAAGAGTTTATAAATGTTGAACTCACTGGCTGTTGAAAAGATATACGAGAAAAAGGAGAATCAAGTTGCATTTGCACTTGGTCCATCATCCTGGATGACATCATTGCATCATTCTGATGGGACAGGTAAAATGAAAAGGCATCCCCAACTTGGTCTTGAAAATTTAATTGTTGATATGGGGACATAATACAAAAGAATATGTTATGAGAATCATCAGTGTGGATGATATGGTGGAAGCTTCCCAGATGCTTGTGTGGGAAAGAAAATGCTCTCCTTCCCACAGAAACAATGCATAGATTCTAGGTTAATGTAGGTCCAGGATGCAGCTATGATAGCAATGAACAAAGCCAGTGTTCATGCCTAATATCTTCCATGTTGTATTCTTTTGTTTCCCAAAATTGGTCATATATTGACTGCATTTTGCACTTTTATTGACCAAGGCTGAAATGTTTTGTTTCTGCACTTACTTTTCCATGCTAAGTTATAGAAATTATGTTGTCCATCCAGCAGCTGAGACATCATTTTCTTCTTGCTGCTATAGTACTCTCCATCATGACTCAGGATCTTGAGGATGTGGAGGAATTGATAGGGAAGCTGTACAAGGCGTGCAGCCCATGCATTTATTCATGCAATTTGGGGGTTTGGATTCCATCAGGTTGCTTTCTGGTTCTAGCTTTGCAGCTTGCTTTTAATCATACCAATGCCAAAACAGTGAACCAAGGAGCAATTATCTAATGACATCAAATAAACAAAAATAATATTTTCATGTCTGGCAGCTATGATAGCAATGAACAAAGTCAGTGTTCGGGCCTAATATCTTCCATGTTGTATTCTTTTGTTTCCCAAAATTGGTCATATATTGACTGCATTTTGCACGTTTATTGACAGAGATGCATACAGAGAAAGTATTGTTGCTTTAAGCTACATTGATAGATTTAAAATTTTAAAGTGCCATACATCTTTTGAATCCCAGATCGAATTCCATCCTTAGTGTTGACCTTGAATTCCATCTTCAATGTTTACCTTGACACCTCTAAGCTAGCAAACCCCTAAGCTTTCTACTGATCTTGTGATATGTGGCTCATCAAAATTACTCACCTCCATCCAACCTGCACACCCATTACAGTCTCAATTACTTATAGATACAGAGCAAGCTGTCATAGGTAGCCATGGAGGTCACAGTTAGGTGAATTGAAATTCTCTTTTTCCATGCATTTCCCTTTAAATTTAGAAGGAATAGGTCCCATTTCCTCATCATTGAAGCTTTCTAATTCTGGCCAAACACCTACAGAAATCAAACCTTAAAACATTAGCCTATAATTATAATAATATATCAAATTAATCATGATGCCATCATATTCTGGACATTTCTACCTGTCCCAATAACTCCAATAATCACATCGCTTGTAACTGGAGCATGCAATGTAGACTGCCTTCTGCATAATCGGCTTGCAGTCGTAGAAAATCCCATGATCTCGTTGTATGCAGTTTATGCATCCCGCTAGGAAACACTGAAACAACCCCTGGCATTGTTGTCCAATACCAAAATCCACCAATTGCTTTAGTTCCGTAATAGTTATTTTTCTAGGATTGTAAAACTCTTTCAACTTTCCCTCCCCAAAATGACAGCTGATGAAATCTTTCATTTCTACAGCATATTTCTCTCCAAATATATATCCAGCTTCTACATTTAAATCTTGGTTTGTTTAAAAAAAATGAAGCATTTCTTGTTCTTTTCAAAGACACATCAGTAATATAATGTTTTTGTCCTACAAAATTGGTAGATTCCAGAGCAGAATGGGAAGGGAAACAATAGTAAAAATAATTGGATGAATTTGTGACTGAAGGTGGGATGCGGAACTACTTAAAGTAGTATTTGTCCCAGTCAAAGAAATGTCACATTGCCAAAAACAGGACCATTGATAGAAGAAGTCCCATTTGCACCTACACTGAATAAATAACGAAAAAATTGTCAGCATATAGATCACAGCAATTTAACAATAGAGATCCTTGATTTAAATTTTAAAAGTCAGATCTACATGTCCATGTTGCCAGTTCAGCAATTTAATACTCAAGAAACTTTTAGATTGTTATGAGGTTCTAAGCAGAGAATGAAAAACTAATCTATAAAGGCTTACATAAAAGCTAAGAATCTGTCAGGCTACAGAGGAGAATCATCAACAAAGAAAGTAAGAAGACTATGCTATAAGTTAAGTTTTTAAATATAAGGATCCCGTCCCATCCAACCATGGAGTCTAGTCAGAGTACTTTATCGACATTCTCTTTCTCGAGACACCTCAAGAGCACATCATCATAATTCCTTCGGAATAGGAAGCCATTTAGGAGTTTATATTTGGCAGATTTCAACCTCAGTGCTCTTCTCTGCTTTTGATCGAGATATCTTGGTGCACTCCCGTGTGTAAGATAAAACTTGATATCGGTATAAGAGGAGTTTGTGGGAAGAGGTATGTAAAGTAATTCCTTGGTGAAAAGCTGGTTAATGACTGATGAATCTTAAAAGGGGCAGCGGGCTTCCTTCCATTTCAATTTGTAGCAAAATAGGTAAATGTTCCAATGACTCTTCCTGACCCACCCAAGATTTGACCCTAGCTGTGTCTGCCATCAACTGTTCAGCTACAAAAAAATTATCCAGCCTTTTATAGATTCCTCTTCTACCTCTTCTGCCATTTATCCAGGTAAGTTCTACATCAATCAGCTTTTTTACTTCAAAGAAATGACATAAAAATTCAATAAGAGTGTCCTTTCTTAGTATATAAATTTATAATATGTCTGCTTCTAGTGATTTTCTTGATTGCATTTTAGAAAATTATGCCCCTTCTAGCTATTGATTAACGATTTGAAAGAAAGAAGCTCATATAAAATGCATCCTTTGTAGTATTACCTTTTTACAGTCATAATGTATAACTTCTGTGGGAATGGTAGAACCATATGTCATCTTGCCATGACCTTTGGGCAATTGGCTCTTACTATATCATTACAGTGAGTTGCAACACGTTGGTGGTAAGTAATCTCAAGTGTTGTCTTATCTAATTTGTTGTTATATCATGATGGTACGTGATTGGCCATGCATAATTTTAATGCAGAACGTTGACTCTGTTTTAGATGAACTATCTTTAATTGCTAACAACCCTAACTTTCGGTTTGCATGAGATTACAAAATCTCTGTAATTTCTACAGAGGGGAAAGATTGATAGATGACAGCAGGTGCAGTTGATCTTTTAGAACAAGATAGGTTGAGAAGTTCCAGATAATCATAGGATCATCCTGCTTTTTATCTGCACGAGACTAAGGAGTTCGGAATCTGTTATTTCTGTAGAGTGACAAGATAGATTGAAGACAACGAAAAACATTAATATGTCAATCTCAATTATGGATTGGCCTCATGGATAAAAGTGAGTTTTAAAAAACAATATTAAAAGTTGGAATAAGCTAGATGAAGGAAAATGGTTCTATGAATTTGCTTCTCCACAATGCCTAGACCCTGTCAAGAATAATGATGTAGCTTGCAACTTTCTCTTCAGCAAACCTCTGATTTGATCAATCAAGAATAATAGTGCCCAGAAGTTGTTCTTCAACAGAGAATTACATATTAGAGTTGTAATTTTAAATAACAACGTTTTATTGCAGTGCTTGCATTCTTTACATTCTCCACTGAATACAGGAAGGACACTATCATCCGCCTTGAGGTCAATTACCCCTTTTCCAACACTCAACAATTC
Source organism: Pinus taeda (assembly GCA_000404065.3). Taxonomy (NCBI): domain Eukaryota; kingdom Viridiplantae; phylum Streptophyta; class Pinopsida; order Pinales; family Pinaceae; genus Pinus; species Pinus taeda. Next base: position 36,683 of record APFE031541302.1, on the reverse strand, counting down.
TGTGTTCAGAAATGACCAGCAATTAACTATGAGGATCCTACCATGAAGATGAGCAGCCGAAGGAGGCATGAAGAAACAGGAATTAGAGGAATTGAAGATGGGAGTTTAAGAGCTGGACACCATAAGAGCTAGAGATGTTGAAGGAGAGCATTAGCTGAACTGGCATTTTAAAAGTATGAATCATTGGCATTGTGCTCAATTGTATGCATAGCTACAAGCTTTTTTGGTGTTCTATTTGGAGACCAAATTATGGATGATGTCCTGGCCAATTTTGACACCAACTTGGGAGTTCCTTACAGTGCTGTGCTGAATGACATTGTTCGCATGACCTACGTTGTACATCTGATGCTGGACTTTCCTCTCGTATTTTTTTCCCTGTGCCTTAATATTGATGGGATTATATTTCCAACCAAAAAGCCCCTTGTTTCAGATAATAAGACGTTCATCTTGATCACTACCATATTAATTAGAACCATTTTCCTCGGGGCATCATTCATACCCAGTATTTGGGATGCATTTCAGCTCACAGGGGCTACTGTAACCGTTTGTATCGGGTTCATCTTCCCAGCTTCCATTGCTCTCAGGTAAAGAAAGGTTGCTTTTCATCCTGGTTGTGTTTTAGCTTGCTTATCTGTAACTTCTAATCTCAATTGATGTGAATTCAAAGATTTACTTATCCTTAAAACTTAATAGAGAATGAAAGTTTAAGGAATCGTTAAGGAACAGAAAATGAAAGTGACATTGTAGCACATGCTATTGTATGCTACTACAAGTTACCATTAGAATGTACAAGGCTATTTAATCAAAAGAAGTTACAAGGCCATCGAATTAAATTGTTATAAAACTTAAGGTAGATAACCATAAATACACAAATCAAGAATTTATCCAAAAGGAACAAGCAAATTGATCAAAATGTATGGATTAAGCTTGTAATAGGAGGACTATCTTTGTCAATGGGAGTAAGTCTATCTACAATGACGAGTAGCACATGCTATTGGAGGACTATCTATGACGAGTAGCACATGCTATTGTATGCTACCATGATAACCATCATGCGTAGTGACTAGCCTGAGGGCTACATTTTTATTTTTGATGATGTATTGGCATGTTCAGAAGATAAAGGCCATGGGGCCTCATGTCATTGGATGCCATTTTTTGTAAAAGCCACACTTATTTACATAGTTTTATCTAATGAAAAACCTACTACTTCTATTTCTGATTATCTTGTACAATATGTGAATGAATATTGCATTGATTTTTTTACAAATGTTTTACAAGTGCTAATTTAACACATAATTAGCTAATGCATCTGTTAATGTTTTTAAATTTCTCAGAATATGTTGATACTCAATATAATCAAATTCTTGTTCCAAGAGATAAACCCGCAAAAACATCCTTAACATGGAAGCACTTCTAACTGAATAAACACCATTTAAATGTAATACCACGAGTTGTGAATCTAACCCAACAATCAGTCGATGAATGGAAAATGCAATGACATAAGATAATAGCTCAATCACTGCATTATATTATGCAATAGTGTTCGTTGTTCGACCGATGCATATCCCATGAATAAAAACTAACTCGTTTGAGGGTGAATAGATGACCTAAGCTGGGGAAGACAAATTCTGAGTACTATGACTAGCGCTATCAACAAAGCCAATGTAAGTCTAGGGAAATGTCGACATCTGTAAATCAAGTGTAACACAAGATAAGCAAGAGAAGTAGTGAAAAATCGAAACATCGCTAAAAGTTGTTACATGAAAAATTATAGAAACCATAAGTGGTAAAACGGAGTGGTCAACTGATTCCACTAACCAAGCGACACGTAGCAGCAAGGAGAGAGGAAAATGCTTTTTTGGGTGGGTAATCCTCATGCTATTTGTCCACTCGAAATCCTTGTGAACCGTTGGATCTTGTGGGAGGTGATTGACGGTGGAGGATCAATGCACTGTTTGAAACTTCAGAGTGAATATTGACCGTTGGATCATGGAAAGAAATGGACGATGGAGATTGAGCCGATCGGAGATCGGTGAATGGAGAGCGTAGTGGGAATGTGATGGACCAGATGTGCAGACCCAATGATTTATGAACGCAGGTTAATTATTTTTGAAGTCTGGCAAGGACCAAGGAAAAAGGCGAAAAGGTAAGTTTATGAATGTTTATGTGTATTTCTATTATAAAAGAATTATAATAGAAATAAAGCGCCGAGAGAGGGTTTTGTGGTTAAATCCAATATATCAAAGAAAAGTGTGGAGTTTGATTATATGCGGCTTAAGGTTTAAACGAAGGTTTTTGAGGGTGAATGAGTCCCGATAGAAAGGAAAGGATGGATTAAGGGTTAGACTTGGTTAGTCTATAAATTATTCTGCAGAGATTAAGAAAGGGGCCTTAACCATTTTCTAAATGAAGATTTGACTCGTTTGTGAGTTAAATTCCTGGGACAAATGTGCTTATGCATTTTACATGCATACTATGGGTGTAAGTGGGGGTAACCTTTCGCCATTTGGTATCAGAGCAGAATTGTAATTGAAACAATTGGTGTTAAAACAGAACAAAGAAATTCTATGTGAAAGAATTGAGAACAAAGTTATGTGTCAAAGATGTTTATGCAGTTAAGGAAGGATCAAATTCTAATATGACAGAAAGTAGGCACACATAGGTGATGTGTAGCAGAACTTGCAGATGCAAGAAATAGAGGACAATCCGTTCAAGGTACAGGTGGAATGGTGGAACAAGATCATGCAGAGATCTTGAAGGTGAGGTGATATGTTCTATTTTGATTTGATTGGAGAATCTGTGTTTGTACATTGATGCACAGATAACGACAAAAGAAGGTGAGAAGGTTGCAACATCTAGAGCAAGGAGTGCTTGAATTGGTTCTAGAGGAAAGAACCAGAGAAATTCTAAGAGACTAAGCTCAGAGGAGAGAAGCTTAGTAAAGCATATGTAGCAAGGAGACTAGTTATTGTAGAAGTATTGTTGCAGATCATAAAGGCAATTCCACAAATGATGTGGGTAGAATTACCAAGGTAATGAAGGAAGCTGGTAAGACTTTCTAAGTGAAAGAAGTGGTGGTCAGAACTAAGTATTTCATTGTGATTGAAATACAAGAGGATAGTTGTCTTCTTGAGAAGTGCAAATGAGTTGAAGCCTAGAAGTAGAGAAAAATGCTCAAAGGAGGTTCCAGAGATAGAGAACCAAGTACTTGCCAAAAGACCAAGTACGGAGGATAGCTTGGTGAGGTAAGAGGCAGCAGGGAAGACTTGCTGTTGCAGAGGCTTTAATGTAGCTCATAGTAAGTGCGTAAGGAGCTCATGAAAAGAGAGGAGAAAAAGATGGCTACTGACAGTCATAGTAGAGGTTCTGAGGAAGACCACAACAGAAGAAAGATGAAGAAAGAAGATGCCAAGGAAAATAGAAAGAGGATGAGTCAAGGGAAATTGACAAGGAAATTGCAGAGTTAAAATAACAACTCGATGCATTAAGGAGAATACTTGAGGAAAGCTAGAGACTAGGTTGGGTTTTGAGGAAGAAGTCAGTGAAGTGGCATAAGTTGCGGAGAAGGCTACAACAGAGGCAAGTAAGGTGGCTGAGGGAAAAACTCAGAGAAGCTGAGTTGGAAATGAAAATGGAAGTGTCCATTTGTGAAGTAGAACAGGGTGAAGTTTTGAGTAAAGATGAAGACTTGAAGACTGAAACTTCAAGTGAGACCAAAGGGTCACATGGTTTTAAATTTGACAATTTGCTGATATTGTCATAAAGGAGGAAGAAGACAAGTAGAATCTAAATTCTGTTCTGGAAGAAGATGAGATAGATAGGTCTCATATACAGTTGAGGAAAGATATCAAGCAACCAATTGAAGGGCTTGAGGAGATTGAAGAGGAGACCATCGAAAAATTTTTGAGTCATAAAGAGAACTTGGAACAACAAGGAGATATCATGGTTGAAACATCAAGTGGGACCATAGGGTCTTATGTTTTTAAGACTGATAGTTTGTCTATAGATGCAAAACAAATGCAAGAGAATATTAATGTAGATGGTGAGACAAGAATAACTCTTGGAGAAGGTAAACAACAAGAGATTAAAGGTAAACTTGAAGAAGAGACTATGTTAGCTGAAAACATAGTAAAGGATCATCAGTTCACCATAATGATAGGCACAGTGGAATTAACCATGGAAGCTGTTGAGATAGTCAATTAAAAAGGAGGACATCTACTGAAGGATGTTAAGAAGGAAGAGACCTATGCAAAGGATTTAACCTTGGGAGAAAGAACATCTGATGATTGGTCACTAACAAAGGAGGGTTTTGCAGAGGATGAGAAATATTTTGAAGCTGTCAAAAGTATGGAAAAGTATCTTTCAGAAGATGAACACTCTGGAGTAAAGGATAAGGGAGAATATCTCTTGAATGAGGAAGGCAGTGACTTATTGCAGTAGAAAGAACTTAGTAATGAAACTGTTACGACACATGGATGATTTCTTGTGGGAAAAAGAGATGAAGTTCAGTTTGAAGAACTGATATGTGAAACAATAGTTGAAATTGTTGAGCCTTGTATTTTTCAAACTGACAATTCGTTTATAAATGTAGGGATTATAAGTGATGATGAAATACTTGCGAAGTGTCACAGAGAAATTGCATTGCTGGAATATTCGCTGGGAAATTTAGAGTATGATAGTGTGATTGCAGAGGAAGTGGTTCACTATGGTGGACAAGAGTAGGATTACATCATTAGAGCAGATGACGTGGAAGAGAAACTAGATGACAGTCTTAAGATTTCTTTAGAGAATTCTTTAAAGAGGTTGAATCAACATACTGATGTGTTGACAGAGGAGAAAGGAATAGAGCAGCAAACTGAATTGTTGCCAAAGGAAGATAAGGCAAAAAAGCCTTTGTTTTTTATTTTAACAATTGTTTTGTGAGTGCAGGTTTGGTTGCAGATGCTAGAGGAAATTTTCCATAGATGAACAGCCAAATAAAGATGAAAGAAGAAGATTATGTGGAAGAATTTAATCCATGGAACAAAGATACTCAATTGTTGGAGAGAACTCTGGAAAGTCATGATTCAGTGCAAACATAAATAATCATGAAAGAGGGTAAGGATGAAAGGGAGGTAGTAAGCGTAGGAGTCAAAGAAAAAGTTGGAGCAAGAGAAAGAGCAAAAGTAGAAAAAAAAGTAAACCAACAACTACAAAGTGAAAGCAACCAACAACAGTTTGAAGAGTTAGTGGACAACAACAATAGCCTGAATCAAAGAGAAAGAGGAAGAAGTAAGAGGCAGAATAAGGACCAACCCAAGGATGAACTCGAGAGAAAGATTGAAGAATCATGGTAGTTGATGATGAAACAATCCATGTCGAGGAAATTGATAGCAGTAGGAAGGATGATCAATCACAACTTGAACCTGATTGACAAGGAGAGGAAGATGAAACAAAATACAGCAAACATACAACAACAACAAAGGTGCAAGGCATTTGGGTAGCTACAAACTAAAGTTTGGGACCTTGGAGGTTTTCTATCAACTTATGAAGACACATGATCAGGAGATCATGAATATTTTCTACTTTGGGAGTCTGATTCAGGAGCATTCAACCCAAGAGAAAATCATTGTATTTTAGTAGACATAGGGGGGTCATGTGTTTTAAGGAAGTTGGATCCCTAAGTGTTGAATTAAATGTAATATTTAGGTTGTTGAGTGAGTAGGATAGGAATTAATTAGATAATGTGAGATATTTTATAAATGCTCTCAAATGAAAGAGAACATGAGTGGTTAATAATGACAAGAGAGTTAGAAGTCAATTATAACTCTTAAGGTAGTTTCATGATTCGAGGAACTAGAGAGGATTCTTAGGAATTAACTGGAGTTAGAAGTGGACTTAGATGACATTTAGGAGTTAGTTCAGTAGATTAAGTATCTGAACCAGAATTAGTTCAATAGAACCTTTCTGGTATGAATGTAAGCCTATGGGCAAAATGTAAAAGGAGGAGGCCACTGATATTGAAGATCAGGCCAGAGAGACAGAGAGTCTTGATATGTAATCAATTGTTTATATTTATGTATAAAAAGGTTTATTCCAGAATTGTATAAATGTGTGAAATGAATATTGAATGATTGAATTACATGTAAGATGTGTATTCTGTAACAGACGTTGCAGGCAGAGTTCTGTAGAACTACGCAGAGGAGAAGAATGATTCAGAGGAATCATAATGGATCATTGAATCCAATTGAAGGATCAGAGTGAAGCTCTGGAGAGACTGCGGTGTAAGAATTTGTAGAGGTCAAGCTCAAGAGTGAGTTGAGTAGCGGAAGCGAAAGAATGAAGCCCTGAAGAAACCCAAACCCACAGGAAAACATTGAAGAAATAGCGAAGTCAAGAAAAGGGACGAACGAAGAAGTGAGGTGTCAGTACACAGGAACCGTTGGATCTTAGAGATCAACGGACGAGGTTGTCAGATGATAAGCGGCCAAGATTAAACCGCGTAGATTGGAATCAAGGAATGAACGGTGGAGATTAACCAGAAACGTTGGTGGAAGAGGAATCTAGAGGAGCCGTTGCAACCGTCGATGGTTGAAGATCTACAGTCATCGGGTGTGAACAAGTCTGGACGTTAACCAAGAAGAAAGGCAGGCTTATAAGAGGAAGTGGTATTTCGGGCGAGATAGAAACCATAAGTGGTAAAACGGAGTGGTCAACCGATTCCACTAACCAAGAGACACGTAGTAGCGAGGAGGAGAGAGGAAACCACTTTTTCGGGTGAGTAATCCTTGTGCTATTTGTCCACCTGAAATCCTTGTGAACCATTGGATCTTGCAGGAGGTGATCGATGGTGGAGGATCAATGGACTGTTTGAAACTTCGGAGTGAATATTGACCGTTGGATCGTGGAAAGAAATGGACGGTGGAGATTGAGCCGATCGGAGATCGGTGAATGGAGAGCGCAACGGGAATGTGATGGACTGAATGTACGGACCCGACGATTTATGAACGCTGGTTCATTATTTTTGAAGTCCGGCAAGGACCGAGGAAAAAGGCGAAAAGGTAAGTTTATGAATGTTTATGTGTATTTATATTATAAAAGAATTATAATAGAAATAAAGCGTTAAGAGAGGGTTTTGTGGTTAAGTCCGATATATCAAAGCAAAGTGTGGAGTTTGATTATATGCAGCTTAAGGTTTAAACTAAGGTTTTTGAGGGTGAATGAGTCTAAATAGAAATGAATGGATGGATTAAGGGTTAGACTCAGTTAGTCTATAAATTATTCTGCAGAGATTAAGAAAGGGGCCTTAACCATATTCTAAATGAAGATATGACTCGTTTGTGAGTTAAATTCCTGGGACAAATGTGCTTATGCATTTTACATGCATACTATGGGTGTAAGCGGGGGTAACCCTGCGTCATCTATGGAGAGGCCTTTCACCACAATAGTGGCATGGGTCCTAGTTAGTTTAATGAGGGAGAGAGCAAAATCTCTGGCTACTTCATCATCATACCCCCTCTATTTCTCAAAGAAACCCATCCAATTGTGCCTTGTGAATATCTCTAGCGCAGAAGGGTGCTGATGAATCCTCATTGTGTTGATGGGTTCCCTCTTATTAAATCCCCCTGTCATTTTCTCTGATGGATGAAGGGTTGTATATGTCTGATACAAAATATAATGAATGAAGAAATTCAAATGAAAATTTTGTGTATGCAATTCCCTTATGCTACAATAATTTTCAACAAACTAGAAGGTATTTTGATATTATTTTCACTTGGAAAAATGTGGGGAAATATAGAGCCTACCTCCTTATCACTGCATGATGAAGCCAACCCCTATTTTTTCCCTTTTAAACCTGTTCACTTCCAATCTTGTAGGTGCTAGACTGTATCCTGTAGGGGGTCCTATGCAGGAAAAAACAAAAATTTCCTTTCCTATAGACTGCTTGAGGGTCGAGAGTGTCTTTACTAGTGTATAACCTCGATAATGTGAATGATTCTATGGATGGGGATCAACGTTTATTTCCACATATTGGTGATTTGAGTGAGGTGGTGTGTTGGCAGCCGAGGTACGAATATCTATTTTTGGATCGTTGGTTCCACTACCACATCATCATTCTCCTCTCCTCATAATCAACTCCCACTTCAGGCATCCGTAGCTTAACCACTTTCAACCTCATGTCTCCTTTTCCCTAACTTGACTACTGCCACGTGTGTAAGGACTAATTGTTTTCTCCTTGTTGACTGAATGAAGGTGGCCAAGTTAACTGGCGACCTTTTTCTTATAAACCAACTCTTTCACAATTTTTTCATGTTTTGATAATATTATGCTAATGAGAGAGTGGAAGTGAGATACTTACCTGCAGTAATGATACCTTGATGTTGTTTGTTGAAGGATGAAGTCTTTGCTATGTGTTTGCTGCATGTGCTTTTCTCCCCTTTATTTTATTGTCCTTTGATGATTTTCTTTGATGTGCAGGTACTTGGATGTTGATGCTGATGACCCTGATGCTGTTGCTAGGCTCTGGAAGAGCTTCTTCTACCTCTGGATCCCCATGCTTGAAGCTGACTACAACCTATGATTTTTGTTTTATGGGATAGGCTGCTACAGGATTTCCTATAGGATGTCCTGTAGCTGCTTCTCACTCAAAATTTTCAATCATTTTCCACTGCTGGAGACTGAGGATGGTTGCCATGGGAAGAGAAGGGGTCTAGGGATTTGTGAATGAGGAAAATAGCCTTTAGGTGTTGTCCCCTTGCTCTCCATCTTCATCCTCTTTTCTCTATGTTTTTTCTTTGAAAACTCTAATTTTTTTTTTTGAATTTGGCTTTCTTTTATGAATGTAGGGGTGATCATGGTGGAGAGAGGTATGGTGATGAGATGGTGAAGTAGAAACTTATTTTTTTGACATGGGTAGGTCATCCCATTTCTCTAAGGATACTTCCTTTAGGATTCCAAAGCCACTATAATTCCTACAGGATGATCCTGTAGGTTTTCAGGGAATCTTGTAGAAAAAAGAGAGCCCTTGCAAACTGAGGTAAATGAGTGGGAAAATGGGGGGAAATGATGGAATGATGAAGGATAATGAATGGAGAAATAAAAACATGAGATGGATAGGTCCTTTTTGATTATCTCTTGTTTCTCCAACCCTCCTCCTGCTGACCTGCAAACAATATTTTCAAAGTTTTCTTTTCTCTTTCTTTTTTTTGAAAGAAAATAGTGTGCCTCTAAAAGGTTTTCATCCTAGCTGCTTGCCCTGGGCGCCTCAAAAGAGGTTTTCACCTAGAGATATTTTTATTTCTTTTTTGTTTTTGTTTTGACACCATTGGGATGCCTTAAGGTGTTTTCAACCCAACAGTGGGACCCATGTGCCTCATGGAGGTTTTCACTTAAGTCTCCTTATTTTTTTTTTCTTTTTTTCTTTTTATCTTTCAGTGACTTGATGAGGTAGGAGCTGAGACTTGACCACCACCATCACTGTTTTTCTGATACCCTCAATGAACTATTGCTTTGAAAATGGCTTCTTGTAAAGCTTCAATATGTGCCCATTAACAAGTAAAGGAATGGCTTCTGCATCTATGGTTCTAATCTGCACCGAACCATTATCATGACATTTCTCTATGACATAAGGTCCTAACCATCTAGTCCTTAACTTTCCCTTAAAGTCTTTATATCTGGAATCATATAACAAAGACAAATCACCTTCTTGAAATTGTTTGTCCTTAATGTTCTTGTCATGCCAGATCTTCCTCTGAATTTGAGTCACCTCTGTGTGTAG
>APFE031541302.1:4310-21591 GCA_000404065.3 Pinus taeda | reverse complement strand
ATAGGAGATTGGAGGACTTGTGGCCTATATATTGAGGCCTAGGTAGTCCATGATTTTCATCTTTTGATTGAAGATCATAAGAGTACAGAAAGAGCAGGATAGCTTTTGAGCTGATTCTTTTTGTATGTTGAAGAGGATTTCTACTTGATTGATAATACATGGTTGGGGTTTTATGCTAGTGCTTTCCCCTGGATATATCTTGTGTTATGTGTGATTATTTCTCTTGATCAATCATGCATGTTTCTACTTGATGTTGCTCATGAATTCGATTATGCTTCCACTTAATGTTTTGTAGAAGTAGAACAAGTATTATGCTTTAGGACACTGCATATATCAGTTTGTTCTACAAGTGAATTTTCTACATGGTATCAGAGCACAGGTGATCAAGCAAGAACAATATACTAGCAAGAGAAATTCGAAGTTTATTATTCGGGATATAGATCTCAAGTTCTTATCACATCTATTTCATTGATGGCGTTCTATGGTTTGAGGCTTGAGTATACCCTTGATGGCAGCTCAAACTATATAGCTTGGAAGGATCGCATGGAGGCAGTTTTGGGAGATAATGGCCTTAAGGATTTCATTGATCAAGAAATTCCTAAGCCTACTGACAAGAGTGAGCAAGTGGAATGGAGGAAGGGTGTGGCTAGAGCTAGGAGAATTCTCTTGGAGGGAGTGCGAGATCACATTGTCTCGAGCCTCCATGGGAAGGAGACTTCGCATGCAATGTGGAAAACATTGAAAGATTTATATCAGAATAATAGTGATCAGAGGAAGCTGGCACTGAAGGACAAACTTCGAAAGATCAAGTGTGAAAGGGATGAGACGATCTCTATGTATTTGACCAAGCTCATCACATGCAGGGATGAGCTTGCAAGTGTAGGGGTTGTGACATCAGATGAGGATATGGTGAGTCTAGCACTCTTTGGTCTTCCTAAGAGCTGGCATAGCTACCAGGACTCGATGAATGGAAGGGAGAAATTGCCAGATTTGGAACGACTATGGTCGAATTTGATGCAGGAGAAGATCAGACGAAGCACCAGAGACAATTCTTCATCTATGTGAACTATGCCTTAGTGAGTAAGGTGAAGAAGGGGAAGGAGAAGGTTTCCCTTTCTGAATCCAGTTCTTCTAATGATGGCAAGAAGGTTGACAAATCGAAAGTGCGATGCTTTCATTGTCATGAGGTGGGCCATTATGCTGCAAATTGTCCACGGAGGAAATCAAAGAAGGGATCCGGGGAAGGATCTAAAGGTGAGGCACTTGCTTCACAGTTTGGGTTGGATTTCACACTCTTCGCATGCGTGGTTTCATCCATGGTGGGAAGTGGTTGGTTTCTTGACAGTGGAGCTTATTTATACATGACCGACGATAAGAGTTTGGTTTATAGATTTCTGTGGAGTGGTTTCTGAGAGACAGGAGTTTGTTCAGTACTTTGGAGGAGAAAGATCTCCATATACTCATAGCGATTGGGTAATGATGATAAGTATAGTGTCTTAGGTGTAGGCACTATTATTTTTCAAAGGGAGCATGGAGCTCGCCTTACCTTGAACGATGTCAAGTATGTACCAGGACTGAAGAGAAACTTGGTGTCGATCGCGATACTGGAAGACAGAGGCTATGATATAGTCTTCAGTAAGGGAAACGTTTTCCTTAGACACATCATCACTAGACAGGTGAAGAAGATTGGTTCACGGGTCAAGAACCTGTATGCTCTTGAGGTTCAAGATGCATGCAAAGCCTTGAGCAGCAAGGTAACTGATGGAGACTTGGTGGTTGAGAGGGAGGGTATATTACCTCTCAACATGCAGAGCTAGAAGAAGTCTGAGACGATTTTGGAGGAGCCATAATTGGTGCAACAACTTCAGGAGGTTGTGGAGCAGCCACAATAGGGGAAGCTGAGTGGAGATCGAGTAGAGACATCTACTCATGCAGAGACCTCTAGTAGGGGGAAACTTCGAGCCAGGTGGGCTAAGGGATCACATGCAGCCATACCTCCAGGTAGGAGGTGGGGCGATATAGAGTGATCGTACCAAGGAGGAGGGGTAGGAACCTTGAGGTACCCAACCTCTTGGATGAGACCTTACTACAGGAGCCCCGACGTGGAGTAGCAGGAATTGACTGATTAGGTAGAGACAGATGCAGATGGAGCGGTAGAGAGAGCTACAGTGCAGGGAATCCCAGGACAGCGCATAGCTAGCAGGCTGCAGCAATGCGAGAGGCACAAGTGTTTTGCACAGTGCTAGGTGGCACAGAGTGTGCAATGGTGTGAGATGCATGGAGATGTTGCAGCAGCGCAGATGTTAGAGAGGGAGCACTTATCAGCAGCAGGTAGAGCTTCAGCATTAGAGTATGTTCCTAGCCCAGCAAAGTGGTCAGTTGGGAGTATTTTTGTTCCAAGTGTTGTTGGAGCAAGTGGACTAGGTAGATGTGTTGCAAACATTCCAGATTTATAGGATCGGGTTCGAGAGAAAGCCTTTCTTGTTGAGAGGGAGTGTTGAAAAATGTGCAACAAGAAATGTTAAATTTAGAATGTGCTAAAAATAGACTTGCTAAAAGTAACATGTCTAAAAATAGAAGTTTGGCCAGTGAGGTCATTGGCCACATTGGGTGAGAGGTGAAACTGCTAAAAATAGAAAGTTTTAAAAATAGCATTTCTGGGTCCCTTCCTATTTATGGCAGTCCCTAGTCTATCTATAGTAAGTAAAATTACTTTTGGTCTTAACAACAATTGGAAATATTAATTAATTAATTCAGTTGAGTTAATTAGTTAAGGAAATTCGAATTTGAAGTCTTTGTGAGCATGCACATGAGTTGTCCCACTGATTGAGGAATTTATCCTTAATTTCCTCCATTGATTGAGGAAAGTATGAGTTCTATAATGAGAGAATCAGTTGAATTAGTTCTAACTAGTCAAGTCCAGTTAGATTATTTTGACCCAGTTGTTTAAATAATAAAATATAGTTTGTTAAGCTTAATGCATGCGACAAATATTATTTAGATAACTGAGGATCACTCATGGATAACTGTTGCATGTCAGTTCTGTCAGAGACCTAGTTGAGATCAGATGTGGGACAGTGTACTATCAAATTCTTGGATATTTCTAGTAAGTATTCCTTGCATGGAGAAGGATCTATTATAGGAGATTGGAGGAATTATGGCCTATATACTGAGGCCTAGGTAGTCCATGATTTTCATCTTTTGATTGACGATAATCAGAGTACAGAGAGAGCAGGATAGTTATTGAGCTAATTCTTTTTGTATGTTGAAGAGGATTTCCACTTGATTGATAATACATGGTTGGGGTTTTATGCTAGTGCTTTCCCCTGGATAAATCTTATGTTATGTGTGATTATTTATCTTGATCAATTATGCATGTTTCTACTTGATGTTGCTCATGAATTCGATTATGCTTCCGCTTAATGTTTTGTAGAAGTAGAACAAGTATTATGCTTTAGGACATTGCATATATTGGTTTGTTCTACAAGTGAATTTTCTACATCCGTGGAGTGGTTTTCTTCACAGATTGAGCAGACTTCAATTAAATTTAATGCACATTTATTCCTAGGGTGCCTCCTTGTGCATCTAGGGTAGAAAATGGCTAAGGATCTCTCTACTTCCTCCTGTTTCCTCTTAACGTGCATAATGTCCATTTGTAGGGAAAGTGTTTGCAGCATCTCACTCTTGAAATCTTCCAGCATGTTTCCAATTTCGCCCTTGATGAATGTATTGGAAGAGGATGGAATGACCATAGGTTGATTATCCTTACCCTTTTTCCTAGCTATCCTAGAATGGTTTCTAAAGGTAGTCTTGATATCCTCATAGGGTAGCTGGTAGATGTCCCCTCCTGCTAGCAAGTTTAGGTTATCCAGAAGATCTTCCCTTACCTCTCTAAGCAGGACTAGCTTTAGTGACTCAGGGTCAAGTGTGTACCAGGCCCTTTTGTAGCTAAGCTAGAATCTTTCTTCATAATCCTCTAGGGATTCATAATGCCCTAAAGTCATCTTAAAAATTTCCTCTTTAGTGCCTTTAGACCTCCAGTAGTCTTGATACTTGTTGTTGAAGGCTTGCTTCATCTGAGCCCAAGTTGTGATGCTATCCCCAGGTAAACCCATGAACCAATGCAAAGATGCATCCTTGGGAGTGGATGAGAATAGTTTCAACTTCTGCTCATCATTAATGTAATCATAGGTTCCACATATGACAACAAACTCAAACAAGAAAGTGTCTGGATCCTCTGAGGTTAGGCCCTGGAAGTGAGGAAGAGCAGAGGGGCTTATATTTTTCATCTTGGTATCCCCATTAGTTTCTTTAATGGGAAAGGCACCCTCAACTCTTTCTCTATTTCCTCTGTCATTTCTATTTTCAGCCATTGGGTCAGTTGGAATGGGTTCTTCTCCTTCTTCTCCCCTATAGGTTCTTCAAATATCTCTGGTTGTTCACCTAAGGGTTCCTTCGATTCACAGCCACCGAAGAAGAGGGAAGGTTGGTTGTTTGAAGTGGTGGGGGTATTTGGAAAAAATTTCCCTAAGTTATCCCTATTCCTACCAGGCATGAAGAAGTGTTTTTGTTTGGTTTTGTGTTTTTTCAAGCTTTGAAAATAATTTTAGAATTGAAATTGTGAACTGAATGAACATTACTGACTGAATGAAACCTAACTGGTTGAATGAAATCTTACTTGTAGAATAGAAAGGAAAGAAAATAATGCAGAATGGAAAAGAAAGCAAACTAAATTACTTTTGCAGAAATGAAACTAATAATAGAATGTCGAAGATAAGAAATGGAAGAAAGAAAGAAATAATCACATATTACTCAAACACCTCCTCGACAACAGTGCCAAAGAGTGATGAGCACTAGCATTGCAACAAGAATGCTACAATTCCTGGGGTTACCGACTTTACTTTATCAACCCGTGGTTTGTACAAACCTAGAGGTGACAATGTTGTATACACATGTAAATGTGACGAGTCTGCGCTTTGTCACTGCTATGCTGGCGATAGAACACTAAGGTTTTTTGAACCAGACTTCTATGGATTGAGAAGAAGCTTGATTACCAATGAGGGAAAGAAAAATCTACTCTTAAAGAAAGCTTGTCTACTGCAGTAAGGAAAAAGACTGAAATCAAATGCTAAAACACACCATTTTCTAACTAACTGCTAAGAGGCTTTGCTTCAAAAGAATGCTAATTTAACATATATGCAATCCTACCATCCTAAGAATGCAGATTCAAACCATCAAACCTTCTATTGTTGTGCATTTAAATGAATAAAATAAATCTATTTTTCTTTTTGTCTTTTGTTCGTGTGAGAGTGTGAAAGATAATCTATTTTGGTGATGTGGCAGGTGGCTTGGAGATGACGCTGAATGGTCAGAAGGCTTGGGAGACAAGTAGGGACCCTTTTTTAGCTTCCTAGAGGCTTTTTCCTCAATTTAGCCTCAAAACAGGCCACTACAGGTAAACCTACAGGATGTCCTAATGCGTTCTACAGGATGTCCTTAAAACCTACAGGATCCCCTGTATTTCTACAGGATACAACTGAGAGAAAAAGGATGGATGTTGAAGGTGATGGAAGGCTTAGGGAAGGTGGTTGGTGGATGGAATGAGGCAAGGGAGTGCCTAGGACCACTTGAGAACTCAAAACCAAAGTTAGGACATAACTGGATTTGCTCAATAATCTTGGAGAAGTTTCCTTGTGAAATGATGAAATTCGTGAGGGTTTAGTGAAAGAAGGTGAGGACCATGGGTGGATGAATTTGGGATGAGTTTTCTGGTTATGAAATCACTTTTTACTCCCAAAACACCTGCACTGCATCAAACATTGACATTAACCCAAAAATCATGCAAACAAGAAGAATTTCAATTATCTAAGGAAAACATAATTTCATGAGCTAGCTGTCTACTTCATGCATGTGGAACAATTTGTAGAATAAGATGGAACATTGATGAGAACTACTGTAAGATTGAAGATAGAAGTAATGTTAATTATATCCTACTCTTGTAAACTGATCAAATGCTAGTCTAAGCACAAAAAATCCTAAATGCCATGGGAAAGTAGAATTCTGTCTTTTCGGGTTGCATAGGAGTTCTTTCCTCAAACCATGATCCCTGGAGGAAGGAGTGAGGCCAAAACCATCTATTGACAAATTTTTGATGTTCCTTTATTTCTTCTAAACTATTGTTGAAGTAAAGCACAAATGGAAACAAACTAATAAGCAAATTAATCAAATCTACACTACTTGCAATGAAATAATTCTAAAAACTATTCAACCATTCATCTATGAAATCAATCTAAGCATACAAATACAAGAAGAGGAGCTTTTTATGCTAGTGTTGGGCCCTAACCCAAATCTTCAAGCCTCTAATTAACTCATTGCTTGATCAAGGAATTTCTCATTCTCATTATCAAAAATAGAAAATTACATAACCATGTCTTCCACAAGTCTTGAACTTGAAAATGACTAGTGTTTTTATAGAAAAAATTCAAACCTAATGAGGCTCTAGAACTGTTTATTTATACAAATTAAGTCTCCAATGACTTCCTTAAATATAGGGAGGCTCAACTCCCAAAATCTAGATAAGCTAGCTATTTAATTGTCATTTGCTCGATTGCCTTTTGATCTCCATGAGTTGGCTGCTTCTACTCCAAGCTAGTGTGATTGATGGAGGAATATTCGAATGAGGGAGGAGTAAATGAGTAGGATATACCTCCTACAATCCCTCTTCCTTGTCTCATTCTAGTTTCATCCCTTAATTAGCCAAAATTCCACGATTTTCTCTCACAAATATGCAATTAATGCACATTATTCCATTAGGCATAGTATCTCACTTTGACTCATCTCCTTAAACAAAATACAATTAAAATATGTAATAAATTGTGAGAAGAGTTTATTTGACTAAGCTAGGAGGTGGATTAAGTTACATATAGTTACCTAGTGATGAGGCTCATCACAAAGGGTTGTAATCTTGCTAAGCATCCACAAATTCAACTTCGATTGCGACCATTTTTCCCTCTAGCTCTATAGGAAAATCATTTAGGATCCCATATGGATGAAAACCTCTTCCATGTAAGGATTTTAGATTGGTAGGAGATTGATTAATGGTCGAACAACCTAAAGCTTTCCAACAAGAAATCAACATAATGCACATAGAGGCTCCTTGATCAACAACTATATGAAATACTCGTCTAGTTTTAACAAAAACTAGAATTTGGATTGCTAGTTGATGAGGGAGTCTCAGATTATGAATATCAATATCAAAGATAATTAAGATAGAATATTGCAGATCAATAGCTCCTATAGTTGACAATAAAATATTGCGTTGTGCCGAGCATGTTTGCAATACTTCCAGAGCTGACATTGCGGAAGGAAACATAGCCAGGCCTTCAACATTGTTTGTAAGTTTGCACAACTCTAGCATGCAGGTTGAAAAATGGTTTCTGAAGTACACCTTTGGGAGGTGGTCAGATCATCATATTAGGATTTGGCTTCTCAATTTTTAATGGTTCAGAAGGAGACGAAGGAATTGAATTGGAAGGTTGACAAGATGAACTAGCCTCATTTCCATTTTCGACAGGATGCTTGGACCCGTAATCTTTGGATCTTGTAGCTACCAAAACTTGTTGCGAAGACATCATCAGGATATCTTGCGATGTGGAAGAGGAAGATGTATTATGAGAAAGAATTGTTCTATCTTGATAAGGGAATGGATCCTTCAAAACAATGGGATTTGGAGAACCTTTAGTGAATTTAGAAATCTTTGCCCAATGTGGGCATTCCTTCGTATAGTGATCCTCATTGAAAATAAGGCATGGATAGCAAGGTTTTCATGTTTTGTCAGTAGGCTTAGTTTTAGCAGGTTTCTCCTTTGGAGCAACATTTTGTTTTGATTTACCTTCCCCTTCTTCTTATTTTCGGTTGATTTCATCTTTCAATAGATGATTCTACAACGTTGATCTCATAAATAGTTTCTGGAGGAAGGCTTTCAGATTGTGTATCTTGTATGGCCAAAGTATGAGTATTTCTTTTTTTCCTTTAGACCGTTGGCTAACAGAAGCTATAATGCCATCAATGGCATTAGATCCTGATCCTGTATGAGATGTAATAATGGGTTCACTCGTAGGGTGTGGTAAATTCGATATCTTTTCCGTACAAAGTGCTAGATTGAGTATATACCAAGTCTAAATACTGGGCACGAGAAATTACTTGCTCCTCCGTGACGACATCTCCCTTGGGAACGTCTTCTTTGATAACGGGAAGAAGAAACTTTATAAACCATTCAACTAAAATTTGATCTGGAATGAAAACTTTGAATTAGCGACATCTATGTCTCCATTCATGGATATGATCGGAGATGTTAGTCTACTTTGATTGTTTTAAATAAGTCAGTAGTTCGGTACCAATATTATAATGGATTGGTAATTGAAAGTGGGTTAAAAATTTTGTTTCCAGGGAGTTAAAGTTATGGAAAGAGGTACGAGGTAACTCAATGTACCATTTAGCTACTAAACCGGTTAAAATTTGTTGGAAAAGGCGTAGACGGATGGAATCATCATTTAAAGAATTCGATGCACACCAAAGATAATATGTCATCACATGATTGGATGGATGCTCTCCTGATTTCCCTTCGAATTTAGCTATGTCACTTGGTAACTTGGTAGGAATTGCCGACCAAAAAGGATGGTAATAAATAGGATCATTAGTTAACCGGGATAAATCTGGTAGATCTAGCGTTGCAATAAATGGTAACTGATGGCTAGGATATTGTGGTAAATTTTGATAACATTGAGGTTGTTAGGCAGATAAATCCCTCTTATTGAGAAGAGTGATCTCCGTAGATCCTAGATAAAAACTAGAAACAAACAAACAATCAAGTTAATTCCTTTCTCGAATCTATCTTTTCTTGAATCATAAGCTAACAAGGTGGGAACAACAAAGGATCCCCCTTTGTGCTTTAGTTCAACTCTTCCATGATTGAATCTATACCTGCACACATGGAAACAACAAAGGGTCAAAGGCATATGCAACATAAATGATTCAATAATCTGAACTAGTGATCAAGGAGACTAGTAACAAACATCATTCCAATAGACAAATATAAATAACATAAACCATCCATGAAATTGATCAATTAATCCATTAAACAATGAAGTGAGAATAAATGCCTGTTTGTATTATTTTCAAAAACATAAAGGAGCTACACAAATTGTGTCTTGATTTTGTGGAGATCCTCCCATTAATCTCAATCCTCTCCAAGAATGATAAACTCTCCAACTGGTTTCCCCTAGCATAAACTTACTCAATAACCTCTCTCAATTCCCCCACCTATGGCTTGATTAACAATCCAAAAGGAAGTAGCTTGAGATCCTTAGTCCAAGGATGAGATCCACTAAAAGAGGGATGAGGGCTCCTTGAAGAATGGGAGTTGGTTCCATAAAAAATGAGGTTAGGCTCGAATAAAAATGAGTTCGAGGCTTTCTGTTGGGAATGATTCACCCAAGAATGCTTATAGATCTCACTTTTTGTTTTTAATTTTTTGTTGATTTACCTGCACAGTTTTTGTTCAAAAATGGAGCATAGTTTTGTGCAGTTTACAGTGGAAGAAACTGCACATGTGCAGTTTTTGTTCAAAAAAACTGTGCAGATGCTCAAAATTAGGGTTTTGTACCATGCGATCCATAAATTCCACTTTATTCAAGGTATATAAGTTTTTGACTTGCAAGGGAGTGTTTCATGACACTTGGATGGATGGTGAGAGATCCAATTTTGATGATCATTTTCCTAATGCGACAAAATGACATGTAAGAGATTTCCCCCTAAAGTGCAAAGTCATAAAAGTTTGAGGACTAAAGTACTTATCATATCAAGGATTGGATCAGAGATCATGGTTGGAAGCCGGCAACGATCAATTAAGTATTACAATGCAATATAATAATCATCACTGAGGTAGGCATTCCCATACTTAGAACATAATAGTCTTAAAGCACAGTATGGAAATACATCATGCCACAGTAGATATAGAATGGACACAACTATCAAACATAAAATTCTCTGTATAGTCATGATACGAAACTCCTTGCAACCTAGATGGATGAAACTATATCCAAGGTCTTGATCTCCATCTCTCAATATATAGTACGAATCTAACCATGCAAGTAAATGTCTCGAAGTTAAACATGGTAGAAACCACTTGATCACCGGTCAATGATGTGAACCGTTAACAAGTGAGAGAGAAACCACCAATAATGACAATGGCTCTCAAGGTACTTTGAATACAATCTATAAAGTGTGAATAGGTGATCTAGAGTCGAACACTCATAGAATCATTTGATCGAAGGCCAATAATGAGAACCTATCATTGAAGGCAAGAAATATGCCATTAAGTCATGTAGGCTTCAAGGTATTGAAGGTTTCTAGACCAACTTCCTAGATAATGAGTTGAAGTCGATAAGAATCGACCCGTCGTAGGAAAGCCTACGACATGAAACATAGTGTCAAGTTTTGAAAAATAATTTGCAAGGACTGACTCAGGGATGGCCGACACAATTGAAGGCTACAAATTGCAAGTTAATTTGAAATGAGGTTTAGATTTCTCTTGAACATATTGGCAACATGAAAAAATGACTTGGAAACATTTGAATCAACGATAATACCCAAAACCAACTAAAGAATTTCAATAAGGTTTAGTTAACTATGAGACAAGTGGATTCCCAATCCGAACAGACATGTGACAAAGTGTAATGTTCAAGAGAGACATACTACATGAAATACAAGAAACAAACTTTTCTTCTCAATTTTACCCACCATTATTGGCACGTACCTCTTTATTTTTTACAAGATTGAGGAGGATAACATATGCTCATCCTGTAAGCTCATCATTTGTATGAGTCCGTCCTATTATTTTTAACGAACCCTAGGAAGGAGTGGTTTGATCTCGTCATGCTTAACGAGCCCTATACTGTTTAGTTTTTATGAGTCCAGTAAATGGGTAACTTGATGTTGTTTTCTTTTAAGAGTTTGAAAAAGACACAAAAAGGGAACTCATTCAGTTCTTTTACCGTAAAATTTTAACGAGCCCGAAGAAATTAAAGCTCGGTGTTTTTAAATTTTAGATAGTCAGAAGAAAAACATAAGTAGACTCCACCAGGTTATTTTTCATAAGTTTTAGTCCCTCAGGTTTGAAAAAGGATAAAATAATACAAAAGAGAACTCTATTGACCATGTTTGATCAACGTATACTTTTTTCGTAAATATCCATGGCTCAGTCCGTAAAAGGGGTAAACTTATATTGAGTGGACAGTTGTTCATTTACTTTTATGAGTTCGAAAAATCAAGTACTCCATGATCTTTTCATGTTTTAAGAGTCTGAAAAAGGGCTTAAAAGAGGACTCCATGGTTTCTCTTTTTCATAAGTTTTAACGAGTTCCAAAAATTGATAAAAATATACTCATCTTACCGGCTTTCAATTTAATTAACGAGAAGGAAAAGACAAAAATAACTTGACATTTTCATATGTTTTTTATGAGTATGAAAAGATAGTAAAAGAAGCTCGATATTTTCATGAGTTTAACGAGTCTTAAAAATAATAACCGAAATGGAATCAAGTTAAGTTTCATTTTAACACAAGCTTGAAACAAAGAGAAATTGTGCTTGAGGGTGGTTTCATTTTTACACAAGCTTGAAACAGAGAAAATTGTGCTTGAGATAAGTTTTCACGCCCCCAACATAATGACTGCAAGGGCACATGCCCCCCAAACTTCATTTCATTCACCTGAGTAAACTAGAAGTTACTAATAGGAGGATGAAATGAAGGCGTGTGTTACCTTGTTTGTTTTTACTTTTTACAAGATCTTAGGTGTGGATTGTGAATATTATTTAATATTAAAAAGTAAACTCATTTGGATTGAATCTAATGGAAACAATTCCAGAAGTTACCGATAAATACCTCCCTTTTAATGGGAATCCTAATCCTTTTCCTAATTTTTGCAAATGTCAGTCCTCCTTATATGGCTACATTGTCACTTCTTGGATTCACAATAGGTTTATTTGTATGGTTGTTCTAAACTTCTTTAATTCCAAATACTCCAATTGTACTAGCTCAACTGAGTTTTTCACCTCAACTGAGTTCACCATCTCAACATCACCAACCTATTGTTGACCCTTTACCTTCTTCATCCAACATTTCATCCTCCCTTTCTTCTTCTTCTCTTAATAAAAGCCTTGATGCTAGTAACCAAGTGACTAAGAAGAAGAAGAAAGGGAAGAAGAAGAAGAAGCAAGATAAGAAAGTAGTCAACCAACCAACCATGCCATAAGTATTGGTAATGTTGAGGAAACTTCTACAATGCATCATAAGGAAAAATACCCTTGCAAGCTTTGTAAGGGTGACCACTTCCTTATCAACTGTCCTGGTATTGCTAAGGTTTTGGAAGTATGGTGAAATAATTCTAATCAACTTACTGTTGATCCATCAACTCGTGATTTTCAGATTTTGGGGAAAAATATTAAGGTCAGGTTTCCTTGTAGGTTATGCAAACGGACTCATCATAGTCACATTTTTCCTCACATGGATGAAGCCTCATAATTGTTGGAAAAACTTATTGTTTCATAGCAACAACTTCCAACTAATTACTGTAAACTTTCTCCCCATCTATCATCAGTTAACGAAGTGATTGATCTAAATCCAAGTACAATCAATCCCATTCTTCCATTGGAGGGTGAAACATGTATCACTCAGGTTGATGGACTATTTTTTGATCAAGTGGTCGAATCGATTCCATCTTCAGTCGATCCCACTCTCCCTTTAGAGGGTGAACTTCATACTGCTCATGTTCTTCATGTTACTTTAGATTCTTCTACACATGGGAGAATTTCATCTGTTTCTTTTGAACCCCATCCAAGTAATGAGGCTATTTCTTTTGATTGGAGTAGACTGACAGAACCTCATCTTCCTTCTTCCACCCCTTCCCAAATCATTTTGAGGGCTTATGGTAAGAATTTGTGTCGCACCAATGTAGATGAAGGTGCTTTTGTCAGTATTTTATCCTCGATTGCTTGGAAAGATTTGGGTTCTCCTCACCTTGTTCCTATTACACAAAATATGTTAGCTTTTAACAGAACTGTTATTGAACCTTTAGGGATCCTTCCTATTTACCTATTACTCTAGAAGGTAAAAATATTTGTATCGATATTATGGTAGTGCAAGGTCCCTTATATTTCAATTTTCTCCTTGGGAAAGACTATGTTTATGCCATGAAAGTTGTCATATCGACACTCTTTTGCGTGATTTTATTCCCTCACAATGGAAACATTGTGACGATTGATCAACTTTCATACATTGATCTTTCTTTGACTACCAGTCATCCCACACCCCTGGATGTTCCTTATTAGGAAGTGGTATGTTACACAACATTTTGTCACTTTCCCTGTACTCCTCGTTACTTGATCCTGGAGGACCTCTACGGTGAACCTTACATTCTTTCCCTTCATGAAGAAACTCCAATTGTGTCTCTCTTCATGAGCAGAACAATTCCCTCTTGCACCATTTCCCCAAAAAATTATGTTTTTCCCAGTTTATAAGACCGGCGCTAATGGCCCTTGTCCCCCTTGTGCCGATATGCAGGGATTAACATTGTCCCTATCATCGACCAGAGAAATTGAGTTTTGTTCTAATCACGCATGTCCTCTTACGGAAAGTTTTTTAAATAAGGAGCCGAAGCTTCCAACTCTAGAAGCTTTGTAAAGAAAGTATGGTAAATGGTTTGGCCGAATGGGGTCGAGGATGTCAGTTTGGGATCCTTTCCCCTATAAGGATGGAACCACCTCAAGAGATAAGACCTTCTCCCATGAGAAGAGTATCCATCTCCCATCCATTCATTCTATATAAACCTCCATTTTTCCCAAGCACAAGCTAGTGTTGAAGCGTTAATGTTGGTGTGCTAGTGCTAATTAAGTTTGGAGTAAACAACAAGCTATTCATAGTTGTATCTCTCTAGTTGTGTGAGGGAGAAGTGTGAATTTTGTTTAGTGTGAAGCCTAAAGGGAAGAGACTTAAGACTATCATTGTTGAGGCCATCGTGGAATGCTAGCAAAAGTGTGTGGGAACCTAGTTTTGTCGAAGGAGAACAACAACGTCAAGACAATGGTTGTAATCTCTTCTTGATTCAATATATATGCAACTATCGATTGAATTCCTACATGATGTGTCATATTACATGTTCATTGCTTAATGTTTCTTGACTTGTTAAGTAGGTTGAATTACAATTTGTCTATTATCACGGTTGTTGTTTGCTATTGTTTACTTTTTTCAGGTGTTTGGAGAAGGAAACGAGAGATAGCTGGAGCGAGCAAGCAAGGACATCATTAAACGAGATAAGCATACTAAGAGGTAGGCCCTCTTAATTGGTTCTAACCTAAAGGAAATATTCCATAGAATGTATCAGTTGTGGCTAGACCCATTATTGGGCTAGAGGAATTGTTTGTATCCGCACTCATAATTTTACTTCACCACAAATTAGCGACCATATTGGGGAGCCAATCCTTCTATTTGTCTTGTTTGAGATTTCATGGTTTTGTGTGAAATTTTCTAGTTCCACTTTTTCCCTTTGGTTCTGTTTGTTTTCCTTTGCTTACTGGTCTGAGTTTAAAATTCATAGTAGCAGATTTGGTCCCAACTAATTTTTTTTTTTAATTTTTTTTCTTGTCTCCCTTGCTCAGTGTCTTAATTCTCTAACAGTCGTGTCGATCAGCACGATATGCTGAGAAACATTTGTGCAAACCTCCCTTTGGCACTTTTTGTTAGTTAGGTAGTCACACCGATGCCTGTAAGTGAAGATTAGGGTTTGTCCCCAATCTTGGCTAGTGTGTTTTTCTCTCATGATTTCGACCCCATAAGCCTTTTAGACTGTTTCTCCCTGATTTGCAAGCTACTCTTCATTTGGTTTTGTTTCCTTATTGATTTGTCATCTTTCTGCTTGATTTATTGGGTCATTGGGTGGTTAGTGGCACTAGGTCATCTAGATTGTCATCCATTCAACTGATTGTAAACTCAGTGAGTCGAGTTGTTGGTGCATTTACTCCTTGCATTTCATTTGTGGTCCTGTTCTAGCTTTGACCTCCATTACAAAAGTTTGAAAAGTTTTCGTTTGCTTGTCTAAACGTATCTTTTCCGGCATGGATCATGTTGCTTATCTTGTTTTGGTAAAGTCAGTTTTTAATTAGTCTGAACAAGTCTCTCTTTTTGTGTTTTCATTTTCTTGAAGAGCTAATTGTCTCGAAAACCTTTTCATTGAAGTGTTGTATGCAAAAAATTCATTTCATCCTTTCATGAAAAGTATGAAATTATATTTTGTTGCATCAGTATGCTATGGTAGTCAGAATCATTAAAGGCTAGGATTGCATTGGCATTTGAAAAGGAAAATGACTCTTTTTTCTTTTGGAAGGACTGTTAGAAATGTACTTAGGAATTGGAATTTATTTTTCATTAGTTTATTTTCTCAAAAAGTGAAGAAGTGAAAAATCATTTTGCTTTCAGTTTCTTGGTTGTTTGCATTTGATTATGTGTTTTCTACCCTCTCTACTGTAGAGAATTCATCGAATTGAAAGGGTCTTGTCTCATTTAGTTGCATCTAGGGTTTTTCGAGTCACATCGCTATGGCCTAAAAACTGAGACATAACTCAAGATAAAATTTAAAATGAACTCAATTAACCTAAGGTGCATTTGAAATCTAACGATCAGATCTAGAAGGTCTAGGCTAGAGACGTGTTTTGGCGTCTTTAAACCTAGTAGTTGTCGTTAGCTTCAGCATTAAGCAACGCTAGTATGGATTTGTGCACCCCATACCATCGAGTATATAACGGGAGAGTCCTCTAGGCTGCAATCCTTTATCCATAGGAAGCCGATTCGACTGCCTTGCAAACGTGATACATTGAACACAACATTCGAGGAGATTTCCTGCTCGTACTTCTCGGTGCGCCTAGAGGTATTCTGCAGTTCACAGTTGCCTGGTAATCCTTTTTACCTAGGTCATCTATAACAAACATTTGATCTTTTTGACTCATTAAACTTAAAAGATCATTTGATCACTTTTCCTTTCGAGCTCGTTTCCAATTGAAAGTGATAGAATCATCTTTGTTTCTTTTTCGACTCTTAAAAAATGAAAGAGCACTAGTCTATTTATGTGTCTTAATAAATTGATTGCCCATGACCTGATAACATCTTG
Source organism: Pinus taeda (assembly GCA_000404065.3). Classification (NCBI taxonomy): domain Eukaryota; kingdom Viridiplantae; phylum Streptophyta; class Pinopsida; order Pinales; family Pinaceae; genus Pinus; species Pinus taeda. The sequence goes on along the minus strand of APFE031541302.1, from coordinate 5,374 downwards.
TTAGTCTTTTCTAGATCAAATCGTGAGTTTCTCTTAAAGAACATTTTAAAGCCTTGAATATTATCTCTCCATTTTCTTGTTAACTAAGACAAGGTCATCGTGGCTGAACCATCTGGTTCACCTAGTTCCTCTTCCTCTCCTCCATCTGAAATATTACCTGAGGAGCCATTTCCTGAATTACCAGAGTCACTCGAGGACCAAGGTGTTGAACTTGGAATAGTTTTGAGCATTCAACCTTTGTCATCACATCCTCCGCCTAGTTTAGATACTGGGTCACCTGTTGATTTTGGCTTGGAATCTCTAGACAATCTAGTTCAAACTCCTGAGAGTTCGCCGACCACTGATGGTCAACTTGGACTGGTGATATATCCTTCGAATCCTTTGTTTGACCCTGTTGTGATATCACTGCAACGTCCGTATAGTCCATACGATCAACCGGGTGTTCCTTTAGAATTATCCCCTCGTTCTACTTTGGTCGTTTGCTGTCGTCTTTTCCCAGATATTGAACCCGAAGGCGATGCTCCAGTCACCTCTCTGGATGAGTTAGAAGTTTCTACTCCACATACTATCGAGGAGGAAGAACATCCTTTTCCTCCAGAAGGTTTCCCCTATACAGGGAGCATTTCCATAAGTGTGTATCGAGAATTTCTACCTAATTATGTGTCTTTGGCATAGTTGGTTTCAGGTACACCTAGTGCCTCATCACTTTACCATAACTGTGTTTGGCCATCTGACACCATGCCTACTACAAGTCTGTTCGTTGTGAACTCGACCTCCCAATAGGCCGTTACCTCAGTCCTAGTACAACCCACCAGTTATAGACATGTTTGGGCACTTCAACCCCAATCATAAATGTCTGTAAACTGAGGGATCCTAAGTCCCTAAAAGTGTTGCTTCACTGCCTAAAGGAACAAGGTCAGCTGATTACATCATCTCCCAGAAGTTCTCCACTGAAAACTGCTCATAAATGGTCAAAACTGGACCATACTGAAAGCCTAGTGCAGAGGGTGCGATGCATATCACCTTCCCAGTGTACAAGGTGCGATGCATACTAAATTGCTCCT